>JAASFV010000198.1:0-32627 GCA_023334015.1 Globisporangium paddicum
CGACGCGGGCTTCTCGATGTAGACCCACAGCACGACGAACACGATGCCGATCGCGAGCGACGTCGAGCCCATGAAGTTGCCCTGGTCCATCAGACTCTGGTAGCTCCAGCCAAAGTACTCCTGGATACTCATGCGCACGCTCGCGCCGAGCTTGTACGCGATGAAAAGTCCCATGAGCACGGCCGCGCACAGCATCGAGTCACCGTGTGACTCGACGCGGTTGTAGTACGCCACCATGTAGCGCACCATGGCCCAGATGATGCCAAAGACCGTACCGAAGAACACGAGCACGTTCGGGAGCTCCGCGAACGAGCCACGCGTGGCGTCGCGCTTGTTCACCCACTTGGTCTTCTTGCCCGTGAGCTTCCACGTGAACGCCGCGAACATGGCCGCGCAGTTGGTGAACGCGTACACGAACCACGACTCCTGTGAGCGCACGACGTCATTGTTCTCCACGCCGCGGTTGCACAGCGCCGAGAGCATGCCCTGGATAATGATCTTAGGCACGAGCGCGATGAGCAGACGAAGACCCGAGAGGTAGATCGGCGCGTAGCCCGTGTACAGGAAGTAGATCGTGATGTAGTAAAAGAGGATCACCGAGATCGAGCCCACCGGGTACACGGTCGAGTTGAAGTAAAACACGCGACGCATGAAGTTGTTCGGCTTGCGGTACTTGGGAATCGCGACGTGCGGGCGCTTCCACTCCGGGTCAATGTTCTTCTTGTTCTTCTTCATCAGGAATGTCTGGAAGCTGCCCTTGGCCCAGCGGCGTCGCTGCGCGAGCGAGCTTGCCACCGAGTCAGGGATCAGACCCTCGGCCAAGCGGATACGCTCCGACACCTCGCCTTCGAAATCCTTGCGGAAGTAGAGACCCTTCCAGCCCATCGAGCACAGCTTCTGACCAGTGTAGTTGTTCTCCGTCAGGCTACCGTAGTGGATACCAGAGATCGAGTCCAGAGCTTCACGACGGATGAGCGCGTTCGTGCCAGCGAACGTGGCGCAGTCATAGCCATCCTGGCCAGTCTGGATCGAGTCGTAGAAAGTCGAGTTACGGTGGCCGAGTGGGTCGCCGATCTGCAGCTGCACGCAGTCGCGGAAGTACTGCGGTGTCTGCACAAACGCAACCGCATTGTCACGCACATCGTCCGAGTAGTTGTGCAGAATGGACACGTCGCCGTCGCCATCCGCCGTGTTGTTAACCGTGTTGCACTTGCGGCAGACACCGTTCTTGCCCAGCTTGGCGTCGCAGTTCACACAGCGCAGGTCCTTCTTCGTGGCACGAGTGTCACTCAGCGTTCCGTTCACCTGGCGACGGTGCAAGTCACTCTGCACATGCATCGCGTTCTCAAAGCACTCCTTCGAGCAATAGCTAATGCGCTCTTCAGGCACGCCAGCGATCTTGCACGACGCGCAGCACATCTTGGCAACGTTCTTGCAGCCAGTCGTACAGCAAGAGTACTTGTTCTTAAACTGGCGGTCTTCGTCGTCGAAGAAGAACGGCAACGTAGCCAAAACGAACTTCGGGTGCGGCTGCATGTCCGAGTCGAGGAGGAGCATGTAGCGACCGTTCGCGCCTTCGTTGTACAGCGCGTTGTTGATGTTACCAGCCTTGGAGTAGTGCTTCTCCGGCTTCACGCGGCCGATGAAAGTCACGTGCGGGAGGCCAGGATAGCGGTAGTCGTCACGGAACGAACCCACAGCGCAGTCGGCACGTAGCACAACCTTGGGACGCGAAGGCGACGGCAGGTTGGCCGACGAGTGCAGCTTGCGCCACGCATACACCTCCATGTCTTCGTTAGGGTCGCACACGCGGTCGTACATGAACTGCGCAACCTCCTGGCGAAGATCTCCGGACTTTTCAAGGATGTCCTTGTTCAGCTCAATTGCAGGGATCGGGTTGCCCTTGGTCCACTTGGTCGTGCAGTAGCCGTCGTCCAGGACGTAGATCTGCAGCAGGTGCGGCGGGTACTGCAGGTTCATGCACGACATGAGCGTATCGATCGTCTCCTCCGCCGGCTCCGAGTAGTGGCACAGGAAGACATCGACCTTTGGCCAGAGCTCGTCTGGGACGCGCGGCTCAAACTCGTCAAAGTAGTGAGCACCGCGACGCACGGGCTTCCACATGCCGAGGTAGTAGAAGATGCCGAGGAAGAACGTGAGCAGCTCCGCGACGATCATCGCAAAGTAGGACACCCATTGCGCGATGGGCGGGTCGTGGAAGCAGATCACCTCGTCCACGCCAGCGAACGACATGAACCACGAAGGCGGTGTGAACCACCCACTCATTGGTTTAGCGAGACATGAGAGCTCGTTGGGCGTGGCGTTGTACACGGCCTCGCAGTCCAGCTTCAGGTTCGCCGAGTCACACGGCTGGATGCCGACCACGAACCAGAACACGAGTCCGAGAAGTTCCGCGATACCCGTGATCACGAACAGCAGGTAGAGCAGGCGGTACGTCGTGATGCCCTTCATGTAGTACTTGCGCACATTCGGGAGCTTACGCTCGATGATGTTGCCCGAGCCACACGACACGATGGCCTCTTCCACGCCCTGGAACCAGAGACGGTACTCGTCATCGGTCTCAGGGCAGAGCACCCAGATGCGACGCTTGGTCGTGATCTCGAAGCCCTTGTGCGGCAGGTCAAGACGCGCGCACGGACGCAGCTGGAGCGCCTCCTTAAGCTCGATCGCTCCGACCACTAGGTCTGGGTTGCGCGTCGTGAAGTACTGGCGGCACTCGAGGTGGCTGTGGAAGTAGTAGATCTTGGCCTTCTCGAGGGCTTTATTCAGAATAAAATGATTTTGACATTTTCGACATGTTAGCAACCCACCCACAATAAGCAATTGGACAAAATAGACAAGGGAAACCCACCAAAGTAGCGTCGCTTCCAGCTCTTGTGCATCGGGCCCTTGATCGTGCGCTTGCCCTGCTTGTGCAGGTAGCCGTGCACCGAGATGATGTTGTCCTTCTGCGTGGCCGAGCGCACACCGACGGCGTTGGATACGTCAGCGGCGGGCTCCGGCGGGCCGCGCGGGTCGTTGTAGCCAGTCTGCGGCACAGGACGCCCCTCTTCATAGGGGGCCCCGCCGCCGCCTCGACGCACGATCTCGGCCTCGGCGCCCGACGGTCGCGTCACGAAGGCCTCCTGCTGTGACGGCCGTGTGATGAACGCCTCGTTCGCCGCTGGGGTCGCGTGCATCTCGTACTCGTCCTGCGCGCCCAGCGGCACCTTGTCGTCGTTCCGCCCAAACATCACGTCCACGCGGAGGTCAATACAGAGGAGAGACGATCTGCGATCATGGAGAGAGAGGGGGGACACATGTGAGCATTATAAGGTAGTGTATACAGACTCACACACACTTTCTGTGCAGACGCACCAGCTCAAGTCCAAGACGCGACTTGCTGCTCTCGTGCTCGCGCTCCTCGTGTTTCTCTTAGAAATGTGAAGGCCCCGGTGGCTTGTTTGTTTGCTTTTGCGTGGGCAGTTTTGCCCTGCGGAAGAGTGCTTGCACAAGGAGCAAAATAAAAAACGGAAATTTTCACCAAATCTCTAAACTTGGTAAAGAAAGAGCAATGTCATGATATTTGGGGATTTTTAGAAACCATTTGTGGTACAGAGTGGGTACAGTTTTGGACCTCTGTCTCTTGGCTTGGATGACTGGGTGAACTGCTCACTGTCTCTTTGCGATTTGCCATAGAAAACAACAAGGGAGAGGCTGGCTCAGGTCCAAAGTGTGATTTCACAATCTGCGATCTCACTTTTTCAGCTGGAAAGTTTACCCGTCGAGAGGTGATTCATCGTGTTGGCCCCACAAATGGTGCACCCAGTTGTTCCCAAACCACAGCTTCAGAAACAAGACATGATTTGTCAGTGCGCTCTCCCTCGCAGCACCACAAGCTTGCCACTGGGCGATTCATAGTACTCGAGTCATGCATGTGAGCTCCTCAGCAAGAAACTGGTTTCCTACCAGCGAGGCTGAACTTGCTCCTCTCTTCACCAGGATTCAGCTTTGAGGGAGGTTGATATTGTATTAGGTCCCAGAGCTTGCAAGTTACGAAGTCTGCATCTACATCAGTACTGAAGTCTGCATCCACATCAATACAAGTCCACGACATACACAGGATGTGGTTTGTCCTGGACATCAAAGTTCAGCCAGGTTTTGAATGGTGAGCCTGACACGATGAAGAACTGCGAGAGAACTCTCGGGCATGATGCTGAGGGAGATGCTGCCAGTAGAACATTCGTTTCCTATTTGTCAATTCTAGAATAGAGGAAGTCAGCAACGAGAGCTTTCAGCAGGTTGCATGAACTCCGTTGGAGTTTTCACTGCGATCAATCACCAATGCAAGCGAATGAGATCGAAGTGTAGGGCCAGCATCGCATGAGAAAAAAATCCAACGCAACATTATGAGAAGAACAGCTTTTGCAGGTGCTCTGATGAATGAATGCGAACGACTGCACCTGGAGCACAGGTGGTGTCGGCTTCAGCATCGCCATGAGCCATTCATTTGGTACCAATGTATGTATCTCTCTATGAGCCATCCATTTGGTACCAATGGATGTATCTCACGTGGCCATTTTGGAGGGATTCGTACCAATATCAGGCCACAAACCACAAGCCAATGGGTTCAATCGTTGGGTACAATCGTTTCCTCCTTTTTGAAAAAATTAAGGTCGACAAAGATAGTTCTTTATTTCTTAATAAATCAGACATTTGTGGTAAAGTCTGACTATCATCGTACCAAAATTACCTTTCATAATTGATATAAAGCTGAAGTTTCAGGTCCTATCGTTTTTTTCCAACATTTAGTTGTGGATAGGGTACCAAATAGATGACGAAGTAAAATACATGCTACCCTACCCACTGCTAAAATTTTCGATTTTGGGATTTTTGGGTCAGTCTGGCTTCTTTTTGAATCCAGAGGATAGCATACTCAACTCAAGTGATTCCCCCCTCTGCATCTGTTTTGGTTTTCATATTTCCCAAAAAGCAAGAGAGTGGTTTCGCAGGTCTATCTAAAAAGGCGCAGGCTTGTTGCTTGCTTGTTTTGTTGTCGCCCGCCCCTATCAGTTGCGGTTCTTCTGGGTTGTTATCGAGAGGCAAACGAACAAGGGAAACAACAACAAGCCGTGCCGCGCTCGTGTGTCTGTCTCCATCCCAGCAGCAGCAGCCCGCCCGCACAGCATGTACGGCAAGCAGGAGGCCGACGACTACGGTCTCTACGCCACGCCCTCGGCGCACGAGGCAGAGGTGGCGCGCCGCGGAGGCGACGGCGACCGCGCCTTTGAGGGCCGCCCGGCCATCCCGCAGCAGGGCTACGTGGACCCGCGCGCGCCGCCGCAACCGCCCATCAACGTGTCCGAGGCTGTGGGCCTCGGCGGCCTCAAGGACAACATCATCTCGGTGCACGGCTACATGCACAAGCAGGGCAAGCGCACGATCAAGGGCCCAATCCACAAGAGCTGGAAGCGGCGCTATTTTGGTGGGTTTCCCTATTTGTATTTCGGTTCTATAATGGATGTGTCGAAAATGTCTAAAATCCATTGTTTCATGTGTATGTGTAGCTCTTGAGAAGGCCAAGATCTACTACTTCCACAGCCACCTCGAGTGCCGCCAGTACTTCACGACACGCAACGCCGACCTGGTTGTGGGCGCCGTCGAGCTTAAGGACGCGCTCCAGCTGCGTCCGTGCGCGCGCCTCGACCTGCCGCACCGCGGCTTCGAGGTGCACACCAAGCGCCGTGTCTGGGTGCTCTGTCCCGAGACCGACGAGGAGTACCGCATGTGGTTCCAGGGCGTCGAGCACGCCATCGTCGCCAACGGTGCGGGCAACATTATCGAGCGCAAGCTCCCGAACGTGCGCAAGTACTACATGAAGGGCATCGCCACGTACCGCATCCTCTACTGGCTCTTCCTCATCTCGGGCCTCGTAGAGATCTTCGGGCTGCTCTTCTGGTTCGTCATCGGCCTCGAGCCGTGCGACACGGCGCGACCGTCCGTGGACTGCGATACGATCATTAGCACGTCGCTCGTGACGTTGCGCTGCTCGGCGTTCCCCGTGAGCAACTACTTCACGCCGCCGTCGTGGTACTTGAAGTTTGCGGGCGTCGATGACGTGCTCTGCTTCCACAACCCGCCCATTCCGCAGTGGGCGTCCTACTTTGCGCTCCTGTTCGCTGAAGTGCTCAGTTTTCTGCTCGGCGTGTTCTACTACCTCGGCATGTGGAAGCCCGTGCGTCGTGGTGCGCACTACTTTGACGAGTTTGAGCCCAAGGTCCCGGACGAGCTCTGGCCCAAGGTCGACGTGCTGCTCTGTCACTACTCCGAGCCTGCTGAGGAGACGATCGACACGTTGATGGCGTGCATGAACATGCAGTACCCGCCGCACCTGCTGCAAATCTACGTGCTGGATGACGGCTACTGCAAGTCCAAGTGGGAGAAGGGCAACCCGGTGCCGACGGTGGAGCTTAACAAGGGCATCCTCGAGACTGCGGGCGACCTTCGCCAGGAGGTTGCGCAGTTCATGTACGACCGCGTGTGCGACCCTAACGAAGACATGGAGGTGTATGCGTGGCGCAAGCTGCACTCGTCGGCCAACCTGCCGTCGCCTTCGCGTCCCAAGGTTGTCAACCGCGCTGATTGTGCGGCCGGCTCGTTCCGTGACGACTACCGTTATCCTGGCCTGCCGCACGTCACCTTCATTGGTCGTGTGAAGCCGGAGACGCACTACTCCAAGGCTGGTAACATCAACAACGCGCTCTACAACGAAGGCGCGAACGGCAAGTACCTCCTCATTCTGGATACCGACATGCAGCCGCACGCAAAGTTCGTCTTGGCGACGCTACCGTTCTTCTTCGACGACGAAGACCGCCAGGACAAGAACAAGTATGGATGCTGCACTACGGGCTGCAACAACATCGCCAAGCTCTGCTGCGCGTCGTGCAAGATCGCGGGCGTGCCAGAGGAACAGATCAGCTACTGCTCGAAGGAGTGCTTTGAGAACGCGATGCACGTGCAGAGCGCTCTCCACCGTCGTCAGGTGAACGGCACTGTCAGCGACACGCGCAACTCAAAGAAGGAGCTCCGTTGCACGACCTGCGACACCAAGCTGGGCAAGGACGGCGTCTGCCGCAAGTGCAAGTCTGGTGAGGATGGCGACATGTCGACGCTGCACAACTACTCGGACGACGTTCGCCACAACGCTGTGGCGTTCGTCCAGACGCCGCAGTACTTCCGCGACTGCATCCAGCTCCAGATTGGCGACCCGCTTGGCCACCGTAACGCGACTTTCTACGATGCGATCCAGACTGGCCAGGATGGCTACGACTGCTCGTCGTTTGCTGGCACGAACGCGATGTTCCGTCGCGAGGCGCTCGACTCGATCGGTGGCATCCAGTACGGCAGTTTGACGGAGGATTGTTACACTGGACAGCAATTGTGCGCGATGGGCTGGAAGGCGCTGTACTTCCGCAAGGATTTCGAAGGTGAGCCAGCGGAGCGTATTCGTTTGGCGGAAGGCTTGATCCCGGACTCGGTTGCTGGCTCGCTTGCGCAGCGCAAGCGTTGGGCGAAGGGCAACTTCCAGATTTTCCTGATGAAGAAGAACAAGAAGTACATCGACCCTGAGTGGAAGATGCCAGAGGTGCAGGTGCCGACGTACCGCAAGCCAAACAACTTCATGCGCCGCGTGTTTTACGTGAACGGCACGCTGTACCCGTTGGGTTCGATCTGCGCTGTGATGTTTTACTACATCACGATTTACTTCCTTTTCTCCGGATACGCACCGATCTACATGGGTGGACTGCGTCTGCTCTACGCGCTGGTGCCGAAGCTCATCATCCAGGGTCTACTGTCGGCGTTGAGCAACCGCAGTGTCGAGAATAACGACGTTGTGCGCTCGCAGGAAGTGTGGTTTGCGTACGCGTTCACCAACTGCAGTGCGATTTTGGAGGCGATCTGGTGGAAGATCACGGGCCGCGAGCCAAAGTGGTTCAACACTGGTGGCGCGGCCCGCGGTTCGATTGCCGAGGTGCCCAACGTGCTCATCTACATCGCCAACATTGTCGGCGTGTTCTGGGCGATCGTGCGCTTCCTGGCTGGGTACAACAGCATCCAGACGGCCCACGGCGCGTCGCTGCTCTTCGCGAGTCTGCTCATGGGGCTCTTCATCGCGTACAAGCTCGGCCCAAGCGTGCGCATGAGCATCCAGGAGTACTTTGGCTGGAGCTACCAGAGTCTGATGGACCAGGGCAACTTCATGGGCGCGACGTCGATCGCCTTTGGGCTCGTGTTCATCGTCTTCTGGGTCTACATCGAGAAGCCGTCGTCCAATCCGTTTTAAGAAGCTGCTGCCATCACTGCCTGCGGCCCACTCGAAGGAGAAGGGAAATGGAGAGCGCCCATGTAGCTGCCCACCCGTCCATCCGCTCAGCGTCGTCAGTTGGCTTGGGGGGTTCGGGGGGAGGAAGCGAGCTGCATACATTTACATTCGTGCCTTGGATTCAATAATTTTTTCACTGCTTGTCGCTTAGCTTTGTCTGCCACCAGTTTATCCAAGAGCTCATTCTTACAAGTAGCAAATCTGTGCATTCATTATAGGCTGATATGATCGATTGCCATCGCCCTCATTGTTCTTGGCAGCGGGTGGTTTCGTATCTCATTCTACGACTTGACCGCGAGGTTCATGAGGTGCTCCATGAAGACCTTGAGACTCACGTCGTCCGTGAAGATGACCTCGCCCTGGCCGTCCATGCTGTTGTGCGTCACGGACGGGTTGAGCTTGGCCATGAGAAAGCGCGACTGGGACTTGTGCTGGTCGCACACGACGTAGCGCGGCACGGGGAAGCGCGAGTCCATGATAAGCTGCGCGTCGGCCTGGGGGGCCTCGAGCAAGTTCTTGAAGTTGATATGCGCCGGGTCCTCGTGGAACTTCTGGTCGCGCCAGGCCGCAATCGTGTCGCCGTGGAAGACCACGACGTAGAAGAACGAGTCGAGCAGCAGGATCGTGTCCAAACGCACGCTCGCGGCGTCCAGCAGCGCCGGCACGGGCGGCCCGTTGAACGAGTACGAGAGCAGCGATGGCTGGACCATCACGAGCGAGTTGGTCGTGCTCTCGCGCAACAGGCAGTGGCGGTAGTACGAGCTCTCGTCTGGCGAGTACCCGAACACGGTCAGGAACTGCGACCGGCGCAGGTGGAACATAAACTGCGGGAAGATCGCAAACTCGGGGGACAGCCGGAAGCTCGACGGGTCGTCCTTGCGGTAGTCCGCGAAGCGCGCCGCAAGTCGGATGAGCGACCGGTCGATCCAGCGCATTATGTCGAGTTGTTCCTCGCCCGACTCGGACCGGTGCACTGCGATGCGCGCGAGCAGCACAGCCGCGGCCTCCTGGTCAAAGCCCCGGCCGAGCGACGCCGTGTCATTCGGATCGACAGTCCATGGGCCACAGATCGTCGTCACGCGCGTGCGGTACCGGCCGCTGGCGTGTTGATACTTGGTGATGAGCTGGATGTACCGGCCCTTGCCCTGCGGCAGCGCGCTCTGGTTAGAGATGTCAAAGTAAAGCGCGATCGTTGTGTTCGGGTCAATCCCGCCCATGGCCCACGTGTTCGTGCCGCCGATGCCGATCTCCACGTCCGAGACGTTCTTGGCCGCGCCGCCCTGGCGCTTGAGCGCGGCGCACGGGCCGATCGCGCCCGCCACCTTGAACTCGCGGCTCGTAAGCACCTCGAGCGAGGCCGCAAAGGCCATGGTTAGGTGGTCTTTGTCACAGCTCGCGGCCTCGTCCGAGAACTTGCTGAACATGCGCCGGAAGGACTCGCGGAAGACCGACTGGCCGAAGGAGTCGGCCAGCACGATGACGCCGCCAGTCTTCTGTACGCAAGACTTCATCTCCATCACGCCTGACTGGTCCAGCGAGCACGCAAAGATGTCGACGACGTGGTTCGAGCTCACGCACCGGTTCGCGAGCTCTTGGTAGTGCTGCACGGCCTTCTTCGTGAGCGGCGCGTTGTCCTTCTGCAGGTCCGTGTGCGACCGGATGTCCTCCTTGCGGTCACGGCTCACGATCGCGCCGGGGCCAACGGTAGGCGGGCCGCCGACAAACATCATGATGCGCGCGCCCTGGCCGCGGTAAGTGGCCTCCAAGAGCCCGACACACACCGAGAGCGCGACGCCCGTGCACCGTTGCGGGCGCTGGTCCGCCGCCACGGGCCACGGGTCCTTCTGGAGGTCCTCGAGGATCGACTCGAGCGTGAAGCCGCAGTCGAATACGGACAGCAGGAACCGCGCGGCGTTGTTCACGGGCTGCTGCGAGTGCTGGCCGGGCTGCATGGGCGTCTTGGCGCGGTTGAGCGCCGAGAGCCCGAGCATGTCGTGCACCTGCTGGGTCGTAAAGTCCTTGTTGCCTCGGAAGACGTGCGACTTGGGCACCTCGGGGAAGCCGAGCTCGTGCACGTGTACCATGGTGCCGTACGTGATGAGTCCGATGAGCGCATCAGGGGGCAGCTGGTTGAGCGTCTGCTGGATCGAATCCTTGAGCTCCTCGAGCTCGTCCTCCGGGATGCACGTGTCGATGCAGAAGACGAACACTGGCGGGCCGGCCTGGCGGTTCTGGAGCTCGTACTCGAGCGTCGTGTACTGCGGGACGAGCTCCGCGGGTAGGTTCTCCTGCGTGATGTTCTCGGCGTAGTGCGGCGGGAAGTGGTTGCGCGTGACGCAGAATGGGCAGACCCAAAGCTTGGAGACGAAGTCCACCTGCACGTACGGGTTGAGCACGGCCGAGCACGACTTGCACTGAATCGGGTCGTACTCGACGGCCGCCGGGATACCCTCGATGGGCTTGAGCGGCTGGTAGAGCGCGCCTACGGGGATCACGCATCGCGTCTGCTCGAGCTTGGTGCACGGCCAGCTGTTCCAGGAGAAGCGGATACCGTCCTTGGCTTCGTTGCCGTGGAAGTCCCACTCCTGCGGTTGCATGCCAGGCTGCGCGGCCTGTTGGCCGTACTGCTGTTGTTGCTGCTGGGCGTACTGGTCGTAGCCGCCGGCCTGCTGTTGTTGTTGGGCGAACTGGTCGTAGCCGGCGCCCTGGGGCTGGCCGCCATAGCCGGCCTGCTGCTGAGCGTACTGGTCGTAGCCTGGCTGCGCCTGCTGGCCGCCGTACTGCTGCTGCTGCTGCTGCTGCTGGTCGTACCCGCCGCCGTAGTTCATCGTTACGCCCACGGGTTCTCTTCCGATACTAACACATAGGCCATGAGCGAGCGCCACGTCTTGGCCCCCCCTTGGACGATCTTTATGTGTACCACGTGAAATTAGGATATTGTCCCTGGTTCAAAATAAATTCGTTTTAGTGTGGTCCACATTATTTATATGTGAGCTATTTAGGAGATGGGCGTCACCAATCGTGTCATGCGAGCGCGAAACCGCTCTGCGAATGACGAAACGACGCGGCGTGTTGCGTGATGCGGACGCGTGGGTTGAGAACAGCGCCACATGGCTGCGCTTCTGGTAACGAAAGAAAAATTCTTCAGTGGGCTGTGGGCGCTGGCATGATGGATGGAAACATTCAAACTGGGTTGGAATTTGGGGAGCTCTTGCTTGGTTAATGGGAGGGGCTATCTAATTTACACCCCGGCTGCAGACTCGATGCACGCTCAGCCGGGATCGGGGCGGGGCAACTTACTTGCCAGCTACTTGCTATAAAAAAAATAATGTCAGGCTACTTACTGGCCATGTTCTCTGCTTGATGTTGAAGGCAGGGGCTGTTTTTGGTCTCTCTGTATGTGTAGGTGGGTGTCGAGCTGGTCGCGAGACCTACGGCACGGGCATGTACTGCTTGCTCTCGATGCGCAGCGCGTCCTTGCGCCGGCGCACGTACACGAGCGCGTGGTTGTACGTCACGTACAACCCAATGCAGAAGAACGGGAACACGAGCAGCCACATGAGGGGCGACGCAATGTCCATGTCGCCCGAGGAGAGCCCCGGCTGCTTGTTCTGTGCGATCGCGGGTGCCGTCGCTGTGAGTGCCGGCTGCGCGCCGCGGAGCCCGCCTGCTGTATTGTGGTGCTTGGAGTAGTGGATCGACACGTCGAGTGACGAGTCTTCGTCAGCCGGGGCGTTACGGTTGTACTGGTTGTTGTTGTTGCTGTCCGGTACTCCCTGGTATGTGGCTGGCTGGAGCGCGTCTGCTGCATGCGCGTCTGTGCTCTTCCGGCTCAGAAGGTCTGCCACGAGCGCCTCGATGCACACGGGCGAGAGCGATTCGACGTTCTTCGCCATGCACAGCTGCACGCTCTTCATCGCGCGCGTCACCTGTGCGGCGTCGATGCCCGTCGGCGCGTTCTCCAGCAGCGTCAAGATGTTCGCGTCGCGGCTGCAGAAGCGCGCGAGGTCCGCCGCGCAGCCGTCGCCGCGTATGCCGCTGTCATCCATATCGTTCAGTGTCGCCGCCGCGTGATTGTTTGTCGTCACGACCACCGCGTTGTCCGCCGCGCCTTCCTCCGGAGGCGGCTGCGTCTCCTGGGTGGTGGTGGTGTCGTCCACTGCGGCGCTCTTGACGAGCAGCTGCGCCGCCACTAAGCGGCGCTCGTGGGCTAGCGATGGCATCGTGTCTTGTGAAGGTGGGTCGAGTCGCAGAGTAACGTATCACTCGTGAGAGAGACGCGAGAGGCAGAGAGAGGAGAGAGCTGGAGATTCGTCTCGTGGCGTGCTCCTCTGGTGTTGGTTGTCGTGGAGAAATGGCATCTCTCTCTAGAGCGAAAAGCGCCAGATGCGGAACAGAAACTCTGCTGGCTCCGACACCGCTTCACGAAACCGATACATTACCGCAGTGGCTGAAAACTACATTGTAACACGGAACCTGAACCACAGGAGAGTGGTAGTTTTTACAGGTAGTTTTCTTTCTTCGCAACTTCAATTGTGTGCTGTGCCACGGTTTGCGCCACTCTCTGGCTAGATAGGGGCATACAATGAATTGCGCAAGTACTGAATGCCACCACAGTATTTGTTTATAAAGGTAATTTATTTATAAAGGTGAAGTAAGCTTATTTTAGCTTCTCCCTTTAATAAACGATAGAACTGATTTTAAGAGGGTATATCTAATGGCCACGCCAAATCTGATCCAACTTCTCAGAAATTTTCTCAGTTTTGCATGTCCAAAAACAGGTCAATTGACCTGGGTATACCTTTTATCATAGCTACGCGACATCTAAGCCATCTTTATTTGCTTGTAAAGAGGTTCTTCCAAGCTCACAAGCAGACTCACGTCACAAAATCACGCCATCTATTGTATTTAAATAGGTTTATGAAATCCCAAACACGATGTTTATATTTCAAGATCTTTTGTCTTCTTTCCCTTCCTTTGGCTCCATTCTGAAGCAAAAGAAAGAAAAAAGATCCGAAAATGCAGGAGTTGAGTGCGTCGGAGCTGCTCGAGATGCTGCGGCTCATGTGGCCGCAGCACGCGGGCGCAGCCGCAGCAGACCACCCGGACACGCTGCGCTGGCAGCAGCAGGGCTTCGAGTTCCAAAAGCCGACGTCCACGTTCCCGCTCGGCCTCGTGCAGGGCCACGGCGGCCCGTGCGGCGTGCTGGCCGCGCTGCAGGCCGAGCTCTTGCGGCTCTTCTTGTTCGAATACCACGAGGTCCAGCGACGCCTCGTCAACACCACTACAACAGCCAGTTGTGAGCCTTCTGAAGGCGTGCACAAGACGCTGCAGGAGCTGATTGCGCAGGTGGCGCAGGCGGGCGAAGCGGGGCAGCAGGCGCTGCTGACCGAGGCCATCGCGTCGCTCTTGGTGCGCTGCAGCAAGGGCCCGGAAGGCCAACAGCGCGCGATCCACGTAGTGGTGTTGAGAGACGTGGGCACTGCTGTTGATGAAGACAAAGGGCCAGTGTACTGCGAGTCCGTCGTGCACGTGACGAGCCATAAAGACCCCGTTTTGCTGCGCGTCATCCACGAGCATCTCGTCGCATTCCAGTCGCCAAGTGGCGTCATGAACTTTATGTTCAGTGCACTACGGACGAAAGGCGTCGATGTGATTCGTGCTGAGATGGACGACTTGGACGCAGCGTTCACGGGCCAATTCGGCCACTGTTCCCAGGAGCTCCTCAACTTCCTGCTGACTGGTTCGGCGGTCTCCAACGTGTTTGATGGTAGCGTGCCCATGGGCGACACAGGGCTCATGCTGCACGGCATCCCCGAGCGCTCGCGGATCGGCTACTTGACCCACTTGGAAGCATTGCGGTACTGCCAAGTAGGCAACTACTACAAGTCGCCCATGTACCCCGTGTGGGTGGTCGGGAGCACGTCCCACTTCAGCGTCTGCTTTGGCTTGGACCCGGCGATCAGCGACAATTCGACGTCCCAAATGCTCTTCCAGCGGGTGCAGCGCGTGTTCAAGTCCTTCGACGCCATGGAGACGGGCTTCATGGACATCTCCGTACTTGCAGAGTCGCTGCAGCAGCTGGGCGTCGCCCAGGAGATTCTGTCGAACGAGTACTGGATGGCACGGCTGCTGGGTCGCTTGGAGGTCGCTGGAGCAGGTATCGTACTATGGGACGAGTACTGGAAGGTCATCTCCGTGCTCTTGCACACAAACGACTTTGAGTTGGCGCTCAATGGGAATTACCAGAGCTCCGACAGTTCCCAGCAACAGCAGCAGCGGCCACGATCGGATTCCGACATTGCGCGAGAGCTCCAGGCGCAGTTCGACTTGGAAGGTAGCGGTTTGAGTTCAACTTCCAATCCTCCTGCTCAACCTCAACAGGCACCCTCACAGCCAGTAGCTCCTCTCCAGAACGAGCCGCCAGCGGAGGAGACGTTCGATTTGTACTACTACAACGGACTCGGGAGCTCTTTGGTCACAGTGGGCTCACGTCGTCCGCAGTTGGCGAAATGCCGCATCACGATCCCAAGAAAAGTCGACCTCGTAGGCAAATCCGTCGCGATCTTCGAGACGGGTACTAGTGGCGGCTACGGCTTGCCCCCGTTCGAAGAGATCATTAAAACCAAGTGGCCAAGTGTGAGGATAGACTGGCTTGGACAGCCAGTGCCAAGCATCGATTGACCAGGTGAAGAAGACTCATGAGCCAGGTATACTAACGAAGGAATCATAGGGTGCATTCTGGAATTTGTTTGAGCTTGTAACCATCGTGAGTTATTTGACACATCCCAGCCAGGCTTCGACACTCGGATCGCACGGCGCACCGGCGCGGCTCTGGATGAGCAACTTGCGCATGGTGATATATGAGGGGTCGGGCACGCACGAGATGACCTGCATGCGCAAGTTGAAGCAGATGCCTGTAGCTCCACCGAGCGAGCACTTCCTGTACATTGTGCCGTTGCAGAGCGTGTCAGACGTGTACACCTTGGGGTCGGAACTTTTGAGGTCCACAGTGACGTTCTTGGTGCAGAGTGTGGCGCCAATGGACGTGAGCATCTTCAAGTCCGCGTTATTTATGCGTGCGTCTGTGCAGCTCACGAGCCCCTCGTCTGCGCGTGGCTTGCACTGGAAGTTGCTGAGGTTGCAAACTCCTGTGAGGTATCCATTGCAGCACACAGGGTTCCTCGCGGTGATCCCAAATGACGTGAGCTTCTTCAGCGGTGCGAATGAAGGCAGTTTTGTGACGCGGAACGCGTCGATGATGCTGAGCTTCATGAGACGACCCAGTCCCTCGAAGCTCGGCAGCTCATGAACCGAGTTCATAGCAGCGATCGTGAGGGATCGCAATTCGTGCAAGTGAGAGAGGTCTGGGATCACCGACACGTTGATCATCGTCCCCAAGTGCAGGAATGTCAGGTGCGGCATCGCTGAGAAAAGATCCGGAGGTAAGCTTGAGAGCTGCGCTGCCGTGTAGTCGCTTCCGATGTGCCTAGAGGCAGCAAGTCAACATTGTTAGCCAATTCATCACCTCACTGCTGACCAACTCCCGAATGTACTCACAAGTATTCCAGCTTGTGAAACTCGTTCGCCCAGTCGGGAATCGTCAGGATACGGCTGTAGATCAGAATGAGCTGCTCAAGTTCATTGCAATTCCGAAGCTCAACTGGGAGTTCCGGAAGCGCTCGGTTGATGATCTGGATGATCCGAAGTTCGCCAGCGACAGCTAAGCGAGCAAGGTTCGCAGTCGTGTCTGACGGATTCAGCCACTCATCAAAGCTGGCTGGTGCGAGGTTTCGGTCGACGAACACGAGACACGTGCAGTCCTCGGCGCCAACGTTCCACTGGTAACTCGCCACTGCGCAATGCGGGTACTTGGCACACAAGTTCTCGCTCGAAGTGACGGCAACGATTGCGTACACGAAGACCACGCCCCCGGCGACGAGGAATGAGGCCGCGAGCGCGATTGTCGGTATATTCTGTTTGGTCGAATTCGGTTCTGGCTTGAGCTGAGGCGATCTAGCAGAACTGATTATTGGCAGTGGTGGTAGTTTCGCCTGGGAGCCTGAAAATGGCTTTGTAGATGATTCTATCCGAGGGCAAAGGCCTGCGGGCTCACTTCCAACCTGCTGCTGTTTCTTGATCTCTCGAGCCTCGATTCGTCTCTGGACCTCTGTGTGGTTGAGCAAATGGATGATTTTCTTCCACTTGTAGAGTGAGAGCAGGTTCAGCGCTGATTTGACAAACAATGAGCTTCCGGAAGAGAACTGGAGATAATGGAACGCGAGTCGAAAGATTGCAATTTGCTTCGGATCGCCGTACAGACGCGCGTTCGACTCAAAGGCGCCCACGCGCAGGGTAGCAGTCTTGATGGTCTGCTCCACGCGATCGAACTCGAACGAGTACATGGCGTACCCGAGCACGACCAGCGGCGCGAATACAGCGAAGAACAAGTCAAATCTGTCCAAAAATGAGATGCAAGCCGAAGAATTAGGTCAGCCCCAACAGTATAAAAGCCGAATTACCTCAAACTTTTTCATACAGATAGAAAAGTCGCGCGACGACGAGCTTGTGGTCAGTCTCGAAGCGCTGGTAGCGGTAGGCTGTCGCGAACCAGCTTACGAGCAGCAGGTGTGCGTAAAAGTAGATGAGTGGCATCGGGAAGCCGTGACGGAGGTACGTAATCAGGGTCGAGGTCTGGAAGATGAGCTTGGGCAGGTCCAACGCGGCGCTCTGTTTAACGGAAATATATGTACAGGTCTGGAAATTAGTCCCTGGACCTAAGCACTCTGGTGGTAAATAGGACCGGCTCACGTACGTAGAAATGCTTATACTTCCCGTCATGGGAGGTTGTTTCGCGGTAGATCCCAACCATTGACTGTCGAGTTTTCGACATGACACGTTGGCGACTAGGCTCAGAGCTGGAAGACTCATCGAGGTCTGTTGTTCGGATAGCTCGAAGCAGTTTGCGAACGCGGGTGAATCGCTGGAGCCATTGAGGCGGCGATTTCACCTTTGTTGCCAAATGGGAAGCCCAGAAGAGGCGCCGACCGAAGAGCATGAGCAGCACGAGCCCGAAGAATCCGCAGCCAAAGAGCACGAGCAGAGCCGTCGCGCTAACCACGATCGCCAGGTCCGGATACGGAAGCAGCCAAAACTCGCCGCTGTTGAAGTTCTGCGTTTTCATGACCGCGTTCACGGTCTTGGTCGCATACACCTGGAGGTAGGCTAAGAAGAATGTCGAGCCAGCCGCGAGCGAGAGCGTGAAGACCATCGGGATCCCCAGGAGCCCAAAGACCTCGAAGAACGCGGTCTTGGATGCTACAGAGAGCACTAATGAACCACGTCGAATACCTTTTGAGGCTGGGTGGACCACGTCTGGAGTCACTGGAGATATATTCTCGCCTGGCAATGGCTCGAAGGCACTGGCGGGCGAACGGATCTCCTCAATGGTTGCATTGGGTGGCTTGAGCGGCTCTGTTCCCGTGACGAGCGCCTCCACCGTCGCCACAATGGATGGTACACTTAGACTGTCATCAGGTGGCGCGGCATCGAGTTCTTCGACAGTGTTGCTGATGTCCGCACTTGCAGCTGACAGCATCATCAAGCCTGCTCTTCTACTGAAAGAAATGAAGTTTGAGTCGAAATGTATCACCAGCGACTTTGCAGCACAGCGAAACCATCACCGAGCTGAATCGGGCCTTGAGATCGTGAAACTGCGAAGCTTGGGATATCTACAGTGTGTTAGAACGATGTATCCTGGAAAAATCCGACTTTTCAAAAGATTCGATTATTTATTGATTTCCTTTTCAACCAATCATAATCCGTAATGTACTTTTTTGATGCTGATTCGTCAAAATCCATGATTATTCTGAGCTCCTTTCTGATTGGCCAACCGCACAAACAGATTACGACATCCCGACACCAAGAGCTCACATAACCACAGACTCAAAAGATGCTCGCGACGGTGATCGGCAAGCGCTTCGCGACGGCGGCGGCGCGGAGAAGCGCGGTCCGCTTCCTGCACGCGACCTCCTTTGGTTCGAATAAAACTCTTTATCTCTATGCGCCTGCTCTCTGCGATGCAATTGCCAAGCTAACACGACTCGTCTTGCTCTTGGTATGCAGTCGCGCATGGAGACCTGTCCGAGTTTGCGTCCAACCCAACGTACGTGTATGAGGCGTTCATGTGTACCTGTATTGGTATCTAATGTGTGTGTATAATGCGCAGTGTTCACATTAACTTTAAGAAGCGCGATGGCTCGATGCAGCAGGTGGCGGCCAAGGCGGGCATGTCGCTGCTCCAGGTCGCGCACGCTAACGACATTGACCTGGAAGGTGCGTTCCGGACAAGGTATCTCGTTATTATACAAGACATAGATATCATTATGGCAATGTGTGTGTGTGTGAATGCAGGCGCCTGCGAGTCGTCCATGGCGTGCTCGACGTGCCACGTGGTGCTGGAAGACGGCGTGTTTGAGCACCTCGAGCCCGCATGCGAAGACGAAGAAGACATGCTCGACATGGCCTTTGGGCTCACGGACACGTACGTGCTGCTGCAAATTAGGAACTGGTGCTATTAGTGTAGGCGACATACTAACACTTGCTACGTGGTGCAGTTCGCGCCTGGGCTGCCAGGTGCTGGTGGATGAGAGCTTCGAAGGCACGACCGTGACTTTACCTAAGGCGACGCGCAACTTTTACGTCGACGGCCACGTGCCGAAGCCCCACTAGGTGGGTGGGCTTTCATGATCGAAGACGACGCAACAGATGCTTCAGCCAACAATAAATACAGCAGCGCGCAGTCAGTCTTCTTCAGCTAACTGTGTGTGGATTAATTACTTGTTTCTTGTTGTCGTCTTGGTCAATTGAAGCACGAGCTCAAGCGCCATTCACATTCAGGATACGCCGAAAAACTTGGGATCCAGGATTCCAGTTGTCCGTTTTTTCATGGGCATAAATAAACGGGACATCAGACAGCGGGGACGGACACAGCCTCGTCGACTCGGCTGGTGGCCGGACTGGCGATCCCGTTCGCATTTGGCTCGCCGTTCACGATGGCCGACGGTTTGAACTCCTGGTCTTTCGAGGGAGGAGTCATTGACAGTCCAGCCGAGTTGCACACGTACTCAACTGCGGCGTGGACGCAGTACACATAGTAGGACTCCTCGCCATTCACGTTCGAGTTGGTGATCGCGTAGTTCTCCAGCAGATGCAGCTGGGCGTGGATTCGGGGGAGTTGGCAATGGAGCAGCACGTACGCGAGCAGCGGGAAGAACGTCTCAACCGAGAACTGCGTCGTTCCGAGCACGAGCGCCGCTTCGTGGTGCAAGATCACCACGCCGTGCATCAGCTCCTCCAGCAAATCACATGGGACGATGTTGGACATCCCGTTGAACGCCTCGATCGCGCGGATGAGGTATACGTGCTTGCCATGGGTGAAGTGGGTTCGACGGCTTGGGAGCTGGGACCGAATCTGCTCGGCGATCTCGCTGGGCACGTTCAAGTTTTCCATGTTGATGTCGCCCAACTCGATACACTTCTTTCGCCATAATTTGTCCTTGCGTTGGCAATCGCGAACCGCTTTCTGGTTGAAACAGAGTACTCCGACCCGTGGGAACACTGCTCGCTGAACGAAAAAGCTCAGGCTCTTGCTGACTTCGTTCGGCACTTCGAATTCGCGGCGGATGCGTTTTGTCAAGCGGTCGATAAAGTCGAGGATCTGCTCTGGCTGGGGGTTGCACGCCCAGTTTGGCGCTTGCTGGCGCACAAGCTTCGCAGATTGCGATCGCACTCCTTCGGAAAACGACTGGCGCCGTTCGTTCAACACTCGTCCATGCTTCACTGGCACTGCGTTTGTTCCATTCCCCAGATCTTCCAATGCTTCCTGGCTCACAGACGCGACGTCGCTGGACATGCGATTCATCCACTGGCAGATACGGGAGTCTGACTTCGAGAACACCAGATTCTCGAAATGCGCTTGTGCAATCTCCCACCAGTCTGGCTTGCACATCAACTCGTTGTATTCGGAATAAAACTCCTCCCCTGCCAGCACATTCAGGATCTTTTCCACTTGAATCTCCTGAAGTGATCGCGAGGTGCTCGCAATCGAAGCAGCTGATGACGAGCTCTCGAGAACGCCATCGTATTGAGACGTTGGCGCAACCACGGAAGATGACGCTGATTCTTCTCGCGAGTTGGTTTGCACAAGACGATACCAGCTCACCGCCTCCAACAGTTTCAACAACATCACGTTCTTTGCACGCGGGATCTCGAAGCAGTCGGGCCCGTTTCTCATCTTCGCGTGCATCGCAGCTTCTTTTCGCTTCACCATATTCGACGCCATGCAGTCCACCTGCTTTCTCAGCAAACTATACTTGATGTCGTTGCCCAACATATCGTCAGCAGATTCGAACGAGTCGAGCTGTTTCTCAGTGAGCTCCAGGTCTGGATTGTGGGACGTCACGATCTGAAGGATTCCATTCATGTGGCGTCGATGACGCTGGAGTTGATTCAGTGCTCGGTTGTGCACTGCGACAGAGAGTTGCCCGTGCAGAAATGCCAGACCATCAGTTTGCGAGATCTGGTACGTCTTCGCCCCGCAGAACAAGTTCCACATCATGTTTGTTGGCTGGTTGATCACTTTCTTCACCTTGGATTGCGCTTGCTGTGCCAGATCCCACTCGATGTGGATACGCCGGTCGATCTGCGACAACGACTCTTTCAGCTTCGATCGCAGTCTGCTTGTTGTCGGTGGGGTCGCTGCGGGGCTCGCTGGGTAGCTGATCGATTCCATTGGGCTGTGCTCGGCGCTTCCTGCCTGTGGGTTGCCGAATCTGCTTGCGTTCATTCCGCTCATCGCATGCTGTCCATTTAAGTGCAGTGCACTGGCATTCACGCCTGCGTGAGGTACTGGCACGAGCTCGTTTCCATCGCCAACTGTTCGTCGAATTCGGTTCCAGGCAGCAAAGCCCGAGCCAGATCCGGGCGGCGGCGGTGCGTTCTTCCCTCTCGCTTCTTCTGCACAGAGTCCCCGCCCTTGTCTGTGCACAGTGTCGTCACTGAACCCTTTCAGACTCGCTGACTCGAAGGGACTTGGCAGTATGTCGATGTCCTCGCTGGTCTCGGTCGAGCACGAATACGAAAAAGAGCCCAGCTTCCGACGACCTTTCGCTCCAGGTCTCGCTGGCGCGCCACTGCTGTCTGTCCGATGTCTGCGGTCGTGCACATCTTCCTCGTCCACCATCGTGTCGTCGTCCTCTACATCGTACGCACAGCAGTTCTCCGCCAGCGTTGTCGTCTGCATGACGTTCATCGGTGAGCACATCACCTCGTAGAACGAGTTGACGCGCGTGCGGCGCGGCTGGCCGTAAAAGTTCTCGATGATCGGGTACGTCGTCCACTCGGGCGATATCCACACAGACGGTGCGCCGACTCCTGCTGACGATCTGCTGTGCGTCCCGCTCTGCTTCTCGCGCACACGGCCGCGGTGCGGACTGAGTCGGACGCCGGTCGTGTCGATCTGCAGCCCCACGGGCCGCGTCCTGCACGGCTTCTCAAGTGCAGCGCCAACGATAGGGGACACGGGAACAGCTTCCGTGTCCACGGTCACTGCCACCGCTTTGCTCTCCTCCTCTCCGCTGGTCACCACTGCAGCAGCTCGTACGGTCGCCATGGCTTGACTCATATCAAGAGCGATCTTTGTAGACGCCGATCTCGGGCTCTGCTGATCTGATTGCGGCGCTTTCTGCGGCACTGGAGAGTTGGCGAGCGTGATAATCTCCTGGTCGTGCGGAGACGCATGCCCCGCACTCCTGTAGCCGTGCATCGCGTCGCCACTCATCGCATCCAGGACACCACTTCTGCCTGCTGTTGCGACCGGAAAAGGCTTTTTATAGCCAAGTTGCAACAAGCAGCAGGATCGATGAGGTTGCGCGAAGCGGCGCTTGCTGCGACCTTCGCGCAACCTGCACAACATTTCTTCTGTCGTTGACAGATGGAAGAGAACATTTCCTATTTGACTTGAAATGAGTATACTGCTGGCCAAGAATGAAGGTGAGAAGAAATTGTTCTGGTGGTCATGTCGCCAGTCTGGCGCATCCAACCCAGCAGGCATGCTGAGTGGAGGCCATGTGGTTGGCTCTTCGCTCCACTACCCAGGACTCATGGCCGCCACCAACACCGTTCAGCCTCTTCTGGCCAGCCCCACGACAACCACCATCACCTGGGCCGCTTTCGTTGGAATGGCTGCTGGAGCACCCGGAGGCGGGCCGTGTGGACGTGGAGCCTATTGAGTTCATTGCCTGCGCCTCCTGCACCAAGTGCTAAGGCTCTACGTAGCCCAGAGCCAAGCACGAGGGCTTCTCGCGCATCATCGCTGCGCGGTGCATGGAGACGAAGCCCTTGACGCTCACGAAGCAGCTGCAGCAGCAGCATGTTCTTGCTGGCGGTCTCCAGACCTCTCCTCCAAGCCCACTCGCCTTGGAAGTCGCCAGGCTGCTTCAAGCCCGGCAGCAGCTGGAGTACGCTCACTTCTTCCCGAGCCAGGCCTCGCACGATGAGCTCATCAGACTGGCTGGGGGCACGATGGATATTGCTGTCTTTGTGCTGTCCAGTTGGGCTCTTGTCGCCGCCATCTTCGCTGCGAACGAGCTCGACGTCACGGCCCGCGTCGCCTGTGATGCCCAGGAGCTTAGCAGTCAGCATTGCCTTGCTCACCTCGTGGCGGCGGGTATACAAGTGCGTGCAGCGAGCAATCAACATGGCTCACTATACTGTGATCGACGGGACGACTCTACTAAGCGGGTCAATCAACTGGTCACTATCTAGCATGGAGCGGAGCCACGAGAACTTGATAGTTCGCAAGGGTGGTCCGTTTCCTGCCAAGTTCAGCATGAACTTTGCGACTCTCTGGGCGATCTGGAGTCGACCATGGCAGCCACCAGCCACGCCGACCCCCGCACACCGCTTCGGATCATAGCTTCACAAGCTAGCAGCACTCACATGTCGTGTTTCCCGTATCATTTGTTTTTACTACGCAGCTTTGTAACTCGAAATCAATCGGTAGCCCTGGACGTGAAGGTGATCTCCTTGGCGTTGGCGCCGACGAGGTCCGCGACGCTCACGCGCGCCGATTCTCAGCGCCATCTGAGTGAGGTGGTGGCTTCAGCTGCTCAAGTGAGCTCTTTTTTCAGCAGCAGGTGCATCCATCTGGCGCTGGCTCCCTTCATAGAGCAGAGAACATTTCCTTCAGCTCAAGAGGCATCTGGCATCACACCTCTCCAGGATCGCACCTTCTGGTGGTCGACCACGAATCTTAGAGTTTCGCGGCGTTCGAGCACTCATCTATAAGGTTGACTATGTGCATTATGGACAAAAAAGGTCGAAAAAACTTTTTTACGGTTTATAAGTAGCTTATGGATTCTATATAAGGATCGCATTTTATATACGGAAATGACATATTAAATATGGTATCCGTTTTGTTCAAAAACGTTTGCATTATGTATTTTTTTTCATGACACAAATATTGTTCAATGCTTTTGTGATCTTTTGTGATAGTCATACTTTAACTCAGTCTAATTGCTGAGTTAGTGTTTCTGATTGTTTTGACATTATTGTCAACTGTACGTATTTTAGGGAGCGCGTGACTTGCTCACGGTGCGTGTTGTCGTTGGGTTGTATGGGAGCGAAAGAACAAGCCAAATTGGCCACACGCGAACGCGAACGAGTTGAGTCGAGTCGCCTCCTCCACGCCTGCCTGCGAGCATCCGAGAGCCCGTCCGCCATGAGCGCCGAGAAGCGCCTGTTCATCTACAAGAATGAGCCCGGCTCCGAGGGGAAAGTACGTCACCCCTCCCCCTCTCTTTCCCCCTGCCGCTCTATCGCTCGCTCGCTCGCTCTCTCTGCGAGGCTGACATGAGAATGGCGGGAGCGAACGAATTGACGCGGCCCCTCTCACTGCTTGTGTATGGATGCGAGGCTAATACACGCATGTATTTTGGTGGTGTATGTGCAGGTGATGAACCTCAAGACGAAGGAGAACATCGCGCGGCTGAAGAAAGTAGCGAGCAAGAAGCTCAACGTGAAGGCCAAGCGCGTGTTTCTGCAGAGTGGCGCCGAGATCACGGACGTGGACGAGCTCCAGAACAACGACACTCTCTACGTGTCGCAGGGCGAACCATTCTACAAGTCCGTGGGCCACGCGACCGGCCAGGAGACGTTCCACCTCTCGGTGCTCGGCTCGGGCGGCGTCGGTAAGAGCGCGCTCACGCTGCGCTTCGTGCGCGACTACTTTGTCAAGGACTGGGACCCGACGATCGAGGACGCGTATCGGAAAGCCATCACGGTCGACGAGGGGCTCTGCATGCTCGAGATCCTCGACACTGCTGGCCAAGACGTACGTCCCTTTGATGAAATTTGCCTGTGGCTCGTAGAGATTGGGATGCGAAGCTCACTCACATGTTGTCGTATCTGTGATGCGTCTGCAGGACTTTGAATCGTTGCGCGGGCAGTGGATGATGGACAAGGATGGCTACGTGTTTGTGTACAGTATGGACTCGCGGATCTCGCTCCACGTACGTTGCTGTTGTCGTCCCCATATTCATTGTCTTTGGATGGGTGCATCCATGCTTAACTGTTTTGATGTACACAACACTGTAGGAACTGCAACCGTTCTTCGACCTGCACTTGCAAATCAACGAGAGCAAGCGGCCTCTGCCCCCGATCGTACTGGTCGCGAACAAGAAGGACGTTGTGGACCAGGACCCGACCAAATGCCAGGTGAGCACGGAAGAGGGGCGGCGAATAGCGCGTTCCTACAACGCGCACTACATAGAGACGAGTGCACTCACGGGCGCGAACGTGACGGCCGTGTTCGAGAACTTTGTGCGGGAAGTGCGCAAGAAGAAAGTGCCCAAGCCCAAGAAGAGCGCGTGCACCATCCTGTAGAGACCAGCCGAGCGAGGTGAGCGACCATGTGTGTGAGCGACCAAGACCCCCAGTTTGAACGAGACGAAGACCGAGAAGGAGAAAAAAATGACATCGTGTGCAGTGGCAACAACTATTTTTTTTAACGAGAAGAAACAAATACATGGCAGAAAAAAAAGAAGCAGACGTGTGTATGTGGCGGTGATTGGCTTGTGGGTGTATGGTTTGTGCGCAAGGAGCCATGTGGCATGGCTAGCACCACCGCAAGGGCATTTTGGCGCGAGAATGGACGCAGGCTACTATTGGAGGCGTCTTCATGCACAGAAATGCAACTTTTCAAACGGAAAATGACAGCAGACTGGGATGACGAGGAGACCAAGCAGAGCGAACCGCCGCCGGCGGATGAACCACAGCCACCTTCATCAGCAACAGCTCATGAGACACCTCTGCCACTGGCAACGGAGACAGCTCCCCCACGAGCTACGCAAGATGCGGGTGATAGCGATATCCCAATGAGGCAGAACGTGACAGAAGATTGGGACGACGAGACAAAGGAGAGCGAGCCGCCTCCTGCTGACGAGACAGCACCATCATCTTCATCAGCAGCAACAACACCTAACGCAGCAGCAATAGCATCTGAAGCAGCTCCTGACGCACCAGTCGACTTGGACGTGACAGAGCAGCGGCTCGCGTCGTGCCGCAGTGCGTTGCGCCACCGGCTTCAGTCGGATCGGCAGGCGTCGCGCGGTGGTAACAACGGCACGAGCGCGGCGTTCAACGTGATGGGCGTCGAGAGCTGCGTGGCGCAGATCGAGCTGCTCTTTGAGCGCACGGTGCAGTTCGGCGAGAACCAGTCGGGCCTGCTGCTTGGCTCCGTGGGCAGCGCCAAGCGCGCGATCGTGCTGCAGGCCATGCGCAACCTGCGCCGCAAGCATCGGCCGTTCACGCACGTGTACCTCAATGGCACGATCCTACAGAACGAGATCGAGGCCTTCAAGGAGATCACAGCGCAGCTCACACGGAACCGCGCCGTCAAGCACCAGGTATGACAGCCAGAACCTCCGTTTTGTCACCACCCCATGTGCTTATCATACAAGCCGGGTCTACACGGCTTTGTGTACTGCAGATGATCTCATACTGGAAGATGTACGAGTACCTGAAGGAGCTCCTGGCTGAGCACGCCGCGGCGGACGAGCCCGTGATGATCATTCTCGACTCGTTCGAGAAGTTCGCGCAGGAGACCGGCAGCTCCAAGCAGCTGCTGCTCTACAACCTGCTGGACTGGCTGCAGGTATCATTACCTTCGTCATTTGCATAACAATGTCTATGTGATTGAGCTCACTCGCTTTTCTAATACTCACAGTCCAAGGACATCAAGATGGGTGTCCTCGGCATCAGCGACAACTTTAACGTGATCGACAATCTCGAGAAGCGCGTGCGGTCGCGGTAAGCTCGATATATCATTTTCACTCCATCATTCACATGCCATTAACGTTATCTATACAATTTGGATGTCAGGTTCTCGAGTCTGCAGATCGTAATCGATCGGCCATCGTTCGAGCAGGTGAAGACACTCATGGCCGCCTCATTGACGCTCGAGACCGTCGACTGGGACCATTTGCCAGACGCAAAGGCGCTGCGTCGGCCCTCGGATGCCTTTGTCCGTGCATTCGACGCCCGCGTCGCCACACTTTTCAACACAAACGCCAGCAGCTCAGCAACAACATCTCCGTTCAACATGAACAGCAGCCAGGAGAATGAAGAGCTCAAGAGCCGCGCGGCGTTCCTCGCGAGTCTCCAGTTCGACTACGACATTGGCAAGCCGCAGGAGTTCTTCCTGCGCCTGGCCGCCGCAGCCGTGTGCTATTTGACACCCGAGCACCCACTGCTGGACGCGCAGCACCACTTTGCCAACGCCAAGCACCTGCTGGAGCAGGACCACCAGCTCGCGACGCTCAAGACGATCAACGACCACGGCATCGCGCTCATGATTGGCATGAGTCAGCTTGAGAAGGATGGCCAGCGCTTCTTCACGCTCGAGATGGTCTATGACCGGTGGCAGCAGTTTTACCGCAAACACGACCTGCTGTACCAGCTGCCGACGCGCAGCGAAGCCCAGAAGGCGCTCGAGAACCTGTTGCGACTCCAGCTCGTCAAGGACGCCGGCGACGCGTTCCGCATCGGCCGCTCGACCAAGCACGCGGCGCCCGACTCGCTGCAACCCGAGTACCGCGTCGTGCACCTCAATTTCGCGCCGCGCACGCTCGAGGGCATGATCCGCAACGGTAGCATCAAGTGCTCCACCGCGATGGTCGAGTGGGCGGTCAACGGCTAATGATAGCCCCGCGTTCACATCGTAAATATAGCCATGCTGGCACATTTTGAGTGCGCGGCAGAAATCGTACTGATACTGGTACTGGTGGTGTTCATTGGCGGCTGGCTTCCCAGGCGAGTGTGAGGGTGACGACGATGGTGGTGGGTTTCGTGTTCCCAGACGAAGACGGCGACGAAGGCCGCAAGCGCAAGAAGTACCTCGTGGCCCACAGCAGCGAGCAGGCCAACTCGATCTTTGACTATGTGTACGTCTCTGGATTGACTCTATCAACACTATCAGCGACGTGTGTACGGAGAATAACCTTTGTATATGAGTCTCTCTTCAGGCATTTGTCGTCGGCGCTCCTGCGGAAAGTGCGCTTTGGCCAGCCTATCGAACTCGCGATCCAGGTGTGGTCGCTTGTGTCTGCTTCAAGTTGACACCATTTCAGTCTCTCAACAACTGCTCACACTCACATTGTTGATGTGTTGCTGGCCACAGAAGCCCCTTAAAGGCTTCAAAGCCAGCAAGGTCAGGAAGAAAACGGTGGTGCTGACCAACCTGGAAGCACTGAGCGCTTCATCTCCAGATCAGCAGCAGCAACAACAAGTGTTGAAACAGATCAGCAGCAGCCGATTGCTCCGACAAAGCTCAGCCGGAGCTATCAGTACATCGAAAGCTCTTCACACTGTTCAATACCGGACTTCAGACTTCGACTTCATCCGCTACGGCCACGTCGTGCGTTTCCAGGCTGCGGACGGCGGCTTTCTGCTTGTCGAGAGCGATGGCTGCCTGCGCAAAGTGCCCTCCGAGCACGCGAGCGACCCGCGAACGCGTATCACACTCTTCCCACGCGTCCCACTCGCCAGTATCAGCAAGTCGCGCAAGCGCGTACGCTCCGGGGACTGGGCATTCATCGTACAGGGTAGTGCTGCAGCTTTAGAGACCGAACTGGGGATCGCTCGAGCCGACTCAGACGAGATGGTCGAAGGGCCAAAGTACCTCGTGAACGAGGTAGCAAGGCACGACGCTGTCGCCTCTGCGCGTCAGCAGGGCGAGTCGAGTCTGATGATGGACCAGCAACAGTTGCACAAGCATACGCAGGGCCACCTGAGCAAACAAGCGATCCGCAAGAAGCAGCTCGCACAGGCGTTCCCCCAGGAAACGGAGACGATGCCGCCGACGGTCTGGTGCGTAGTAAGAGTGCCTAGAACGACCGAATCTCACCCGAGCATTGACAGGCTGGCTTCACATGCACACCAAGGCGAAAAGTGCGATGATGGCGAAGGCTGTCTGCCTCATGGCGCGCAGATCCAGCTCTTCCAGAACAACTTTGTTGTATGCTACGAGGTGCAGAGCTCCAAGGACGATGATAGCAACAACAACAGCAGTAATAGCATGAGGAGAGTAAGTGTTGCGCCGGGCTCAGCAGCTTCCAGCAGTGCCCACGAGACGACGCTGTCGGAAGGTCAGCCATCCAACGCGTCGTCATCGTCACTGGACAGCTCGAGCGAGAGCTCCAGCATCTTTACGCACTTGTGGCTCCAGGAGACGCCCAGTTTCGCGACTGCGTACCACCCCACGAGCTGCTCGTGCTTGTCCACTAGCTCCAATGACCGACGGAAGTCGGCGATCTGGGACAACACGTGGACAATTTGCGACATCGAGACCGACGAAAGCCACCGCAGCAGATTTAAGAATTCGTCTCCAGTAACTTCACCATTGGCCTCACGTGAAGTTCGTCGGCGCTCCAAGCTCAAATCGTCAGCAGCTGAGCCAGTGCTCGGTATGGATTCCAGAAGACTCGATTCAAAGACAACGGACGGCGACGCTGAGCAGGGTTCGCTCTTCGAACAGGAAGAAGAAGAAAGCGATGACGACGTATCCGAGGACGACGAAGAAGAAGACCCGGAAGGAATCGCTGCGAGTGCTTCGCTGCAGAGACAGCTTTCGGTCTTTAACGTGGAGAAGTTCGCGGCCAAAGCCGAGACGCAGCAGATGCGTGCCGCGCGGATCATCGTGCGCTTCTTCCGCCGTGTGTTTCGCAACGAGACCACGCACTCCCGTGTCCAGGATTTCCTGCGAAGGCGACGCCGCTTGACATTCACGAAGAAGCACGGCGAGACCCATCTGAGCACGAGAGAGCAGCTGAAATTGCTGCAGTGCTATAACCCCAACGTCTTTGGCGCAACGAAAGCCTGGCCACGCCAGCAACACCACCATAACAACACCAAAAGCGTGTTGTTCAACACTTTCACGAACCGCGCCGAGCTCGATCGCCAGAAGCTCGCGAGCATAAAGTGCGACGTGGCGTTCCTCAGTCGTGACTGGCTGCACACCGACGGACGCCACTTGCTCGCTCACAGAGCGCTTCCGGATCCGCAGGGCGCACAGATGTACTCACGAAGGCCGCTCTCGTCGCCCATCACGCCCAAGAGGATTCTCGCGAACCGCGAGCGCGAGCACCACTTCCACGTCGAGATGAAGATGGCGAAGCGAGATCCACCCAACTTCCACTATGGCAGCTTTCACGCCCAGACAGCGATGGGCCAGCGGCCACGCACAGCGCCACTCGCGAACGATTTCAATGGAGCCAAGTCGCCATAGAAGAGCCTACCCAAACGAACTGTATTATCACCGACCTGACTTGTCACTAAGACAGCGAGGTTATCTCGGAGAGCGTCGTCCCGACCAGCAGCCACTTGGGGCGCTTGAGACCGCTCGACGAGCCCACTGGCTGCACGAGCGGGATGAAGTGAAACGGCGCGTAGACCTTGACGAGCGCGTCCGGCTGAAGCATCAGCTGCGTCGCTGTCTGAGCCGAAAATGCGACCCGAACGCAGGATCCCTCGTCACATGGCGCCTGGAGATCTGGGCTCAGTCGCTGGATACAGGCATCGAACATTGTCAGGTCACCGCTGCTCCCCCCCTGCTGCTGTCGTTGAGATTGCCGCTTGCGTCGCAGCCGAATCGCAGTGAATCCACGATCCTGAACTCGGTCGAGACCCATTAACGCACTACCACTGTTCTGCTCGACGAGCGTCTGGCCGTGCGAGTGGAGCATCGTGAGGTCGCGCGTGGCCTTGCGGATTGCTCTGGCGACGGCCTCGCCCAGCTCGCCGCGGATCTTGCTCGCCACGGGCTTCTGCTGCTTCTTGCGAGCGAGTGCCGACTGATTATTGAGCTTCGACGGCGAGAAAAACTGTGTCTCAAACTTCTCTTGGCGCATCTGGAGTTCCGTGTCAGCGATTGCGTCGTCGTTCTCCATGGCGAACGAGTCATTCGACTGGTTGTAGACAACACACAGTTATGATACATCATACAAATATATACGTACTGAAGAGAGATGACACGGACTTACAGTGGAATGCTGCTGACTCGGCCGCTCGTCGTCGTGCTGGGGCTTCTGTTGCGAGAGCATCGTCGCGCGCATGAGCACGTCTGCGAGTCGTCGTCTCTTGGAAAGTCCGCTCTGCTGCGACGCATCTTCGTCCTCCTCTCGGTGGGACTCCATAATCGTCAATGGCAACGAGGTGCTGTTTGGTAACGCACCATCATAAAGAATTAGGAATGAGCACAAGACTGGCTGGAGTTGATAAAAGAAGCACGTACCGGCCTGTCTGGCGCTTGCGCTGCAGCGCGTTAGGGACCGACTTGCGGCGACTCGCTGCCTTCTGTCCAGTTGACGCCACTGTGGACTTCTGGCTCCAACGGGATGGTCGAGAGTTGGCGGCTTCCACGCTCAGGCGCTTTGGTGCAGCAGAAGGCCTAGCAAGAGCAGCAGATGGCTTGGCTTGCGGCCGCTCCCGTCTCAAAAGACTCAATAGAGCGCTCGCTGCAGAGTCGTCTGGGGATACGGCAGCACTGCTTGCGTGGCGAGGTGGCGTCACGCGCACTGGCGACGAGCTCTTGCGTGACGAGGCTATGGTGGCATTGGTGGCTCTGGAGAATGTGGCAGTGGACGCCTGCGATTCGGGCGGTGACGCGGTCTGCATGACGTAGTCTGCGCGATTGTCATCTTCGTATGTACCGAAGGGCTGCGGTACGCGCTGCGGTGGCTGCAGCAGCAGAGATGCGAACGGGTTCTCGTCCTCGGACTCGTGGTCGTCGTCTGGTGCCCACAGATAAGCGCAATATTAGAAATCGCCATGCATATACTCACAATTGTAGCTACACACCCACAGAACACAGAACACATACCAAGCTGAAAGAGCGGCTGCTGGTGGAAAATCTCCCTGGGACGTTGCAGGATCCCGCTCGCACTGCCCGCCACGCGCTTCCCGCCACTTGCTGCCGCTCGCTGAGCCGCCGCGCTCTTGCTCTTCTGGCTGTTCGCTCGCTTCGCGTTTGCGCTCCTGCGTGGGCTCTCGGGTGAGCACAGCAGCGGGTTTCGACGCCCCGAGCCAGCGTCCAGGTCGTAGAACACGATGGGCTCGTCCTCGTCGTCGTAGCCGCCGCCGCGCGAGCGCTTCGCAGCTTGGTGACGTTGCATTTTTGCTCTTTTTTGCTTTATTCCAGACAAAAAAGTGAATGATTGCAGGCAAAATGTACTTTTAAAAAGAAATCGAAAGGTTTCGGCAATTTGAAGAGGAACAAATAGAGGCTGGGCGACATCATTCTAAGCTTGGCCCCACTGTATGGAAAAGTGTTCAGAACGCCAAGTCTTGCTAGGAAAAACAACCTGAATACCGTCCACCTGACCACGACGCTGATGGAGTGCCTATGAAGGCGCTCATTGCGGCAAGTGGCGCTTTGAAGAGTGCCGTGTACGACAGAGTGCGCCGCACAGAAGATCTCCCCGTGGTGCGAAGTCGGCTCCAGGGACGCCCACCCCTCCTGACAGCTGACAACCTCGCTAAACTCGCGATGTGGAGGACCAACAACCCTTTTGCCTTGTTAACAAGCAAGTTAAAGTCCTTCCCCTTTCGCCCACATTGCTCTGTTACAAACAGGCAATTAGATCGCAGGAACTGCTGATCCCTCTTTCCACGAGTCCTTGTGGAAGTC
>JAASFV010000199.1:0-32585 GCA_023334015.1 Globisporangium paddicum
GACTGCTCTGCCTCCACAAGACGGATCTGCCGATTTCAGCTTCGATTCTGCAGAGCCAACGTGACGACATTGGCAGTTGGGGTGACGCGATGATCAAGACTGTGAGGAGTGTCGTGTATCCAGAGCACGAGGTGCTGAGCACAGGACGCATGAGTACATCCACGATTCATGATGTCACGGAGGCGTAGCCCTGGATTTTGTCGATACAGGTCGCATTTCTAATTTTGAAAAGTGAAGAGGCTATTTATTGCTGTTAGACATACTATTTGGGTATATTTGTAGTATTACAAAGTAAAGATGCTATTTTAGCTGTTGTCTTTCTTTGACGCTGGTTGATATCCTATCCAACAACAGCAACATGATGCGAAGAAGCACGTCAACGCTCGCAGCGCAGCGCAGCGCGCTGCTACTCCAGATGACTGGCAGAAGCCGCCACACGCCGCTTATGAGCTCCGTGCGCTTCTTTAGCGACGTATACGACTACCTGGTGATCGGTGCTGGCAGTGGCGGCATGGCGAGCTCGCGCCGCGCGGCGTCGTACCCGAACACGCGCGTGGCCGTGGTCGAGCAAGCGCGCCTCGGCGGCACGTGCGTCAACGTCGGCTGCGTGCCAAAGAAAATCATGTACCTGGCCGCGAACATGAACCACATGCTGCACCGCGACGCGTTCCACTACGGCTTTGAAGGCAAGGACGGCGCGCGCATCGGCGACAACGTCGCGTTCCATTGGGACAAGCTCAAGGAGCGCCGTGATGCCTACATCCTGCGTCTCAACGGCATCTACGAGCGGTACGCGATGTATACGTGTATGGTGGACTATGATACGTATACACAGCCCACTAACTCGCTGCTTGTGCTTGTTTAGCAACCTCGGCAACTCGAAAGTGGACCTGCTCACTGGCACTGCGGCGTTCAACGCGCAGGGCAACGTGGAAGTGGACGGGCAGGAGATCCAGGCCAAGAAAATCCTGATCGCGGTCGGTGGCAAGCCGTTAATTCCCGATATCCCGGGCAAGGAACTCTGCATCGACTCTGACGGCTTCTTTGAGCTCGAGCAGCTGCCGAAGAAGGTCGCGGTCGTCGGCGCCGGGTACATTGCGGTGGAGCTCGCCGGCGTGCTCAATGGGCTGGGGTCGAACACGACCATTTTCTGCCGCAAGGACGGCGTGTTGCGCACGTTTGACGTACGATACTTGTGGTTAACCGTGCCAAGTGGGAAATGGTCACTAACCTGGTGATACGATTTGATTTGATATGAGCAGGAACTTGTTCGCGACACGCTGCACGACGCGATGGCAAAAGACGGCATCATCGTGCGTCCGCACAGCAACGTCGCGCGCGTGGAGCAGACTGCAGACGGCAAGAAGACGCTCTTCCTGCAGGACGGGAGCGAGCATGCGGGGTTTGACACGGTCATCTACGCGGCGGGACGCGTGCCGCTCACGTCGAAGCTGAACCTGAGCGCGGCGGGCATCGCGACTGACAAGCACGGCTTCATCAAGGTCGATGAGTACCAGACGACGTCCAAGAGCAACGTGTTCGCAGTTGGCGACGTATGCGGCACGACGGCGCTCACGCCCGTGGCGATCGCGGCGGGGCGACGCCTTTCAGACCGCCTCTTTGGCGGCATGGCAGACGCCAATATCTCGTACGATAACATCCCGACGGTCGTGTTCAGCCACCCGCCCATCGGCACAATCGGTCTGACCGAGCACGAGGCGCGCGAGAAGCACGGCGACGCGCAGATCAAGACATACACGAGCCGCTTCGTCAACATGTACTATGGGCTCGTGAACGACGTGGACGCTAACAGAACTGCGAAGCCCAAGCCCATGACCGCCATGAAGCTCGTGTGCCTAGGCAAAGATGAAAAGGTCGTCGGGCTGCACGTGATCGGCATGGCGGCCGACGAGATGCTCCAGGGCTTTGGCGTGGCCGTCAAGATGGGCGCGACCAAGGCGGACTTTGACAACTGCGTGGCCATCCACCCGACCGCCGGCGAGGAGCTCGTGACTATGGCGCCATGGGGGCTCAGCGGCCAGAGCCCATGATGCGACACGAAGAGAGAGACGCAAGTTGAAGTTGGCAGGTGAAGCCATGTGGCGAATCTGAAAAGATTCCAATCGAGCCGTTTCGAAAGCACGCGCATTCACAGAATCCAAGCACCAACATAACGCAACTGCGATCGCTAAAAATAGAAATCATCACCAGAATGTGACGTTGTTGTGGACATGATGGTGAAACGACGGACGTGCACACGAATGCAACCTGGTGAGAGACGCGCGCGTCGTCGACATTATAGCGGAGATTGAAGCTGTTCTTGTCCGTGAGATGCAATTGCGGTTGCGGTATATGGGGCAAAATACGACTGAGGAGTATAGGAGCGCCATCGAGTTATCCCAGCGCTTATCATGAGAGACAATTGTTACATGCGCAAACACAGTGCCGTGAAGATTCGTTATTTACAGTTGTCCCTCGAAATAGTGTCAACCTTGATAATTGCATCAGACTTTTGGCATTTACCGTCACTCTGAGAAGTGTCCGATGCGAGCCTCCGAGCGAAATGAGCACGTGTGTTGAGTTCATAGAGACCAGCCAGAGTCCTCTTACAGACATACCATCAGATGTAAGCATTAGGCCAGCCATCTTTGCATTTGAGGAGCCCTTGTGACCTCATTTTCGAGTGTATTCTGCCGCTTTGCCCAGGAGTTGATATTCGAGCATCACTCCTTGAAATTTGCATCACAAATGATTGGACAAAATGCCTCACTTCCCTCAGTTGCTGTATAAACTGCTCAATTTCATAATGAAATCTGGTAGTTTCAAAGACACACAGTTAAGGGATGGGCTTCTGAACGTCCAAGAGCTTCAACATGTCCATATATATAGAGAAAAAAGAGGTGTCCATATAGAGGGACCTGATAAATTACCAATTCGTCGAGAACCGACACGCATTCATCCACTTCAAAGCGTTACCCGACGGCGAGACATGCGGTTATGGAAAGGGGGAGAAGCAACGTGGTGACGCTTGCGACGTCGACGGTTCAGACCCGGAGAACAATGCGCTTCAACTTGGGTCTGGCGTTCGAGAATCTCCGACGACGCCAGATGAAGAGCTCACACATTCGCGGTTTCTCACTCTCGATCTGACCAAGTGAAGCCCACGACGCACCCCCCGACGACCACCATTCTCCCCCCAAGCTCCCTCCTGCTCTCAGCCATGGCGGGTGACAAACGAACTGTTCTCTCTACCAAACGTGCTCGTGACCGCCGCCAGCGCGCCTCACAGCGCGCGTGCAAGAAGACCCACGAAGCCGCGCCCGAGCGTGATGCCACCAGCAGCAATGTTGGTGGCGCTACGAAGCTGACGATCGTGACTGCCACCGAGCCAGCGCTCGCCAAGTTCGTGGACTCGTTGACTTCTAGCGGCGAGGAAAGCACGCGCACGGCCCAAAGCAGCGACGAGGAGCTCGACCACGACGACGAAGAGCTTGTGATCGTCTGCCGCGCGACGCTGCCGAACTTTTGCACCCAGTTCGTCCCAGCGACGCATGCGGCAGACAACAACGCGCTGGGAAACAATAGCAGCAGCAGTGGCAGTGCGCTCGTGCTGCGCGAGTTCACCGCGACGATCCCATCGTTTCGTGAGACCTGTGACGGCTTCATCACGTACACGATCGCCCTCTCGACGTGCTGCGAGCCGCGCAAGCACTTCCAGGCGGAGCGGCGCTTCTCCGAGTTTGTCGCACTCGCCGCGGCGCTGAGAGCAGACAGCAACAGTGTACCGAGCGACACGTGTCGACAATCCGACGGTGAGACCGACGGCGAAGAGCAGGACGAAGACGATCAACAGCAGCTAGCAGACAACGATGACAGCAATAGAAACAGTAGCAGCTACGGCGGCTTCCAGTGGGAGCTGCCGCCCAAGACATGGTTCAAGCTCACACAAGCGCCGGCGCTCGAGGAGCGGCGGCGCCAGCTGGAGCAAAGTCTCGAAACGCTGCTCTCACACGACGGCGGCGCGATGAGCCGCCGCGCAATCGTGCGTGATTTTCTCATGCTCGACATCTTTGGCGTCCAGGTCGCCGAGGAGAAGCAGTCGAGCCAGTAGCTGAAGCCCGCCACACGACGATTCGTGTACGTCTCATACACATCAACACACAGTCACACGTGCGCCACTATAGAAAACAGCACCCATCCCACATCCAAATACAACGCCACGTTGGTTGCAGCGCATATCCGAGAAGCCACGCACGCACGCATGCGCGCTTCAACTGGGCGAAAAGCTTCTTTGGCCGTTATCAGGCGTTATCAGAAATCGATCCGACGGCGCTCTATTCGAAGCGAGATCGCACTGCGCCTGCCACAAGAATGTTCCTCCACGTGCAGAAACAGACCAGATCGGCTAAAACCACTGGTTACGACGTCTAAAACACCGTTCTTGGTCATATTTAGCTGTTTTCCCGCATCAGAACTAAAAGACAAAATCCAGGTTATTCATAAGGTTGCGCAGTGCTAAAATGGAAACGTACCCTGGCTACCTTCGGTTACTCTGCATGTTGCTCCAAAGTGAAACGCCACCATCATTTCCCAGAAAGATGGCGCCACAGAGCTGGGTGGTGCTCAAGTTCGGCGGCACGAGCGTGTCGACCGCGGCGCGCTGGCAGTGCATCTGCCAGCAGATCCAGACCCACCTGGAGAGCGAGGACGCGCCGAGCGTCTGGGTCACCATCTCGGCGCTCACGCAGGTCACCAACAAGCTTACGCAGGCGATCGCGGACGCCAGCCGCGCGCACGCGAGCCACGTCAATGGGGTCACCAAGATCATCACGCAGCACTTTGCGCTCGCGTACGAGGTCGGACTCTTTCCCGCGATCGATGGGATCAGCGCCACGGACAACTACGACGCCTGGCAGCAGCGCTGGCTGCGCTCCGTGCTCAGCGACGAGTCGTTCTCCCCCGCGTCGATCGACGCGAGCATCCCGGCGGCGCTGCACCCGCTGCTGCAGGAGTTTAAGAACCTCGTGCGCATCCTCGAGGGTATCAAGCTCACGGAGGAGGCGTCACCGCGCATCCAGGCGCGCGTGCTCGCGTTCGGCGAGCTGCTCTCGACCCATCTCGGCGTGTGCATCATGGCGCAGTACGGCCTCACCAGCGTACAGCGCGTTGACGCGCGCGAGATCCTCGTGAGTGACGCGGCGAGCTCGAAGTCCGAAGAAGACCGCTACTTGCAGGCCGAGGTGCTTCCCCGAGAGGACATTGCGAAGACGACGGCGCTGAGCAACGGCAAGCGCGTCGTGCTCACCCAGGGCTTCATCGCCAGCACGAACGACGGCTCGACGTGTGTGCTTGGACGCGGTGGCAGCGACACATCGGGTTCACTCTTCGCTGCGATGCTCAAGGCCACGCGATACGAGATCTGGACTGACGTGCACGGTATGTTCACGAGCGACCCGCGGTACGTGCCTGACGCGCGACTGATTAAGAACTTGGACTACCGAGAGGCCCAGGAACTCGCCGCCATGGGTGCTAAGGTACTTCATCCGCGCTGCATCGTGCCTGCGCAGTGGGCTGAAGTGCCTGTGGAGATCCGTAACACGAACGATCCCAAGGGCGAGAAGACGACGATCCACTCGAGCGGTGAAGAGGACACGGCGAGCCCCAAGATCCTCGCGGTCGTGCGTCGCCAGAACATGACGACGCTCAGCATCACGGCCTTCGAGGCCTTCGGCACCTCGGGCTTCCTCTCTAAGGTCTTTGCGCCCTTCGAGAAATTTGGTATCTCCGTCGACCTGATCGCCACATCACAGTTCTCGGTCACTGTGACCCTCGACCATATCCCGGGCGGCGTCGAAGGCGCGCCGTTCAAGCTGCTGCTGGAAGAGCTGAACTCGCACTCCAAAGTGCAGGTCTTTGAGGAGTGCTCTGTGGTGTCGATCGTCGGCCGTCGCCTGCGCAAGTCGCTTGCGGAGCTTGGGCGCGTGTTTGAAGTGCTCGAGGGCTACGACGTGCTGCTGCTGAGCGAGTCCGCCGAGGACCTCAACCTCTCGTTCGTGCTGCAGCAGAAGAACGCCGACGAAATTGTCGCGCGCATGCACAAGTACTTCTTCAATGACCAGCTTAGCAATGGTGCTGATGACGGACGCCAACAGCCTGGCAATGGCCTGCCGCCAGTGTCATCGATCCGCCGCTCGTCGTCCAGAGACTCGCTGCTCGGTCCCACATGGCAGACGCTGCTCAACTCGAAATCGACATAGACATAGAGAGACAAACTACGGACTGGTTTGAGTTCGCCTCGTCCAAGCTATGCATGAAATGCACCATGAGGACTTAAACAAATCAATAGAACTTGTGTCATTTCTCATTAAGCTCTGCTGGCCTTCCATTTCGAAGAGCTCCAATTCAAGAAACTCATCCGAGATGGCTACATTTTCCTCTATCATTCGCTATCGCTCTCGTCGTAGTCTTCATCTTCCGCGATTTCGATGTCCTGCACCATCTTGGCTCTCGACGGTAGCACCTCAGCCGAGCCCTCTGTGCCAACCGTTCCAACTGGTGCTGCCACCGAAGCTGCTGTCTTTGCCCTCTTGGTCTTGCTCGGTGCTGCTTTCTTGGCCGCTCCTTTCTTTGCTTTCGTCTCACTGCTACTAACTGCTGCTCGCTTCTTCGCAGGCTGTTTTGCCTTCATTGCGGCGTTGCTCTTGTGGTACTTGGCGTTGCTCTCGTCGATACTCGCGACCTTCTCGTGCAGGAACTCGAACGCCGGCGTCGCCAGCACCACCTGCTTCCTATAATTACAACACATAACAGGCACACGAGTCAGCCAAAGCAATATAACGCACACTCTACACATTAACAAATACATACAGCTCGACGGGCGTGATGGCCCCGCTCGCTCCGGGCAAGGCGGCTTGCTCTTTAAGTTTCCGGCCCAGGTCGTGCACAAACGCTTCAATGGCAGTCACTTTCTTCACGCACCAGCACATCCGTGAGCGCTTAGTTGGCTGTTCACTTGGTCAACATACTGAATCCGTATAGAGAGAGCCTCAGTTAAAGAATCCTCACCACAGCACTGCACGGCTGGCTCGCCCACTTGGCCCATGTCCTTCTGCTCACGCAGCAGGCGCTTCACGCGGCCCTGCACAACCAAGAGCGCATGCAGCGATAGAGATAGAAAGCCACAGTAGCAGCAATTGGTTATTGAGAGCAATGCGCCATACTAACGACAGACGCGCACACAGAGAGCCCCAGGCAGCACCTTAAAGATGTCGCTCTGCTTCGTCATGCTGCCACTTGCTTGCTGCAATTGCGAAAATGGGAAATAAAAAATTTTCTACAAAAAACATTTTGTTAGTTCTCAAAAAAACACTTCCTTCGTTCAATTTTGGCCACACACACAACGAACAACAAGGACTAATGGCGATGCACATCACGAGCCTGGTGGTCAAGCTGCAGCGCCTGCAACAGCACCAGAAGAGCTGGGCTCACGTGACCCATCGGCTCTTGAACACATCCTCCGGCTCCCAAAGCGCCGATGCTGAATTCGCACTGGGCGTCAAACACTTCCTCGGCAAAGCCGACACCTCCGCGGCGCCTTCGTCCAAGTCTCCGGCGCAATTCGCCGTGCTTCACTGGACGAACGCGGCGCTGCAGGGCCACGTGAAGGCGCAAAGCGCGCTGGGCAACCTGTACATGCGCGGCCATCAGGAAATCCGCCGCGACGAGAAACTCGCGCAGCAGTTCCTGACGCAGGCCGCGGCTACCGGTCACGCGAGCAGCTGCCACGAGCTCGGCAAGCTCTACTTCTACGGCAGCGACGCGGTCGCCGTTGACCTGAAACAGGCGCTGCACTACTGGACCATTGCGGCTGACAAGGGCTACGTGGCTGCGAGCTTCGACCTGGCGTACATGTATGAGCGCGGCATCCACGTGGCCCAGGATGTCGCCAAGAGCGTCACGCTTTACCAGCAGGCGGCTTCCAAGGGCATGCCCGAGGCCCACCGTGCACTCGGGAAGGTGTATCTTCAGGCTCGTGATGATGACGCAGTACCGCAAAACCTTGAGAAGGCCGCGACGCACTTCAAGGCTGCAGCTGAGGCGGGCTTCCCACCAGCGCAGTTTGATTTGGGCGCCTGCTACATGCTCGGTCGCGGCGTGGCACCCAACTTCCAGCAAGCCGCGCAGCTTTTCTTCCTCGCCGCTGAAGCTGGAATCCCCGAGGCGCAGCTCTGTCTCGCCCAGCTTTTCGAGCACGGGAATGGCGTCGCTGTGGACCGCGCCAAGGCTGTGCAGTACTACCAGATCGCTGGACAGAACGGGTTGAGCGAGGCCAAGGTGGCGCTTGATCGCCTGGGCGAGCCGCACGAACCAGCACAACAGCAGAAGTAGAAAGAGAGAAATGGGAGTTAGGATAAGAGCTCGTGAGAGGCAGATGAAGAGTGTTCAGGAGCTGAATGAAGACGCCACTGGCTGTGTTGTTGCTGGTCGAAATGCATTGTTTGTTGGTCTTAGTCCATGCGAGCGCTGCACGCCTCGATACGATTCTGCACTACTGTTACTACTTAACGGGCACCTACAAGCACACACATAATAATAATAACACACAGGCAGTCAGACAAACATCAATAACACCAAAGCGACTGACAAATGGGTGGTGAGAGGCGTGCGTACCAGGCTTCTTCTTCTGCTTGATCTCGGCCTCGGCGACACTGTGCAGGCGAATGATGCTCGGCTGGATCTGGTTGTACTTCTCGACGCCGCCCGACCAGTCGTACGACACGGCGTAGGCAAAGATGTCGCCGCGCGAGCTGAACTTGCCCGTCGTGATCGACTGGTTGCTACAATATATAAAAGTGGTGAGTGGGGAAATGTTCGCCGAGAAAAATAAAAATTGGTTCTTGTCAGGTCAGCACAACAACGTACCATTTCGCGAACGCCTTGAGCTTCTGGCGCGCGTCCTTATCCCAGAAACAGTACGTGCCGTCGCCGCCGGTGGTCGAGAACGTGCCGAATGGGTGGAACGCGATGCTGCTCACGGGGTAGATATCGGCGCCGTCGCGGTGGCACTTGAAGGCAAAGTCGTTGCGCTTGTCTTTCTCCTCGACGTGCTGGATCGCGACGCGGCCCTCGATCGAGCCGACCGCAAAGCCCGAGGCGTCCGGAAAACACGCAACCGTGCGCGTCTGGAACTTGAGGTTTGATTGGATCGACTTGTAGATCTGCGATGGCTTGCGGATGTCGACGACGTGGATGAACCGGTCGGCCGTGGCCACGACGAGCAGCGGGTGCTTCACGTCCATGGCGTATACGCGCTCCGAGAGCTGCAGCGTCGCCACGGGCGTCGGCGACCGCGTGTCCCAGTACTTGACGGTCTTGTCCCAACTACCCGTCACCACGCAGCTCGCCTCCTGGACCGCCGCGATCGTGCGGATCGGCGCGTCGTGCTACACATCAAAAACAACATAAATTAATGAGTCACTGATATCCAGGCCCTGCATGGGTTGAAAATGGCTCGTCCAGCAGAGACGAAGAGTTCAGAGGCGCAACGTACCACAGCGATCTGCTGGCCTTGCGCGGGGCCGTTGAGCACCCACATCTTGGCGGTCTTATCGCACGAGCCGGAGAACACGGCGCTGCCATCCTATTCACACATCCACATAATAATAAAAGTAATCTATTAGCCACCTCCCAACAACAGCTACCACACACAGCACAACAACAAGACACACGCACCCCACTGAATGCCGTGCAGAGCACGGGCCCGTCGTGCGCGATCTGCGCCTTTGGTACGGCGTTGAACTGCGCCCCCTGCTGCTGCACCTCCCAGCAGCGCACCAAGTTGTCCCAGCTGCCGGCCACGAGCACGTTGGACGTCGGGCTCCACGCCAGGTCCGAGATGCCGTCGCTCACGGGCGTTGGGATCGTGTAGTCGTTGTTCGGGTTCGGGTACCCGCCGGCGGCGCCCGCGGGGGCTCCGAACGACATCCTGAGGTGGCGGCTGTGGCTTGTACGCTGATCGCCTATTGCGCTTTATCCACCCAAAGCCGCCATGATGATGCATTATGACGGGTCTTCTCTATAACCTTTTTATTTCTCATATGGTTTGATATACAGGTACATTTCAACAACAAGTCATAGCAAATACCGTATGTCGGACCAAGATCGAGGTTTTATCAGATTGCGACTACTGTGAAGTACACAATTATCAGTCGCCGCCCTTGCAGGAACGAAGAGCTCAACCGCCGCCCGCTCCTCGGCAGCTCTAGGCTCTCTGCGCCACACGCCACAGACCACAGATCCCTACGAGAGAGAGAGCTATGCCACCAGCAGAAATGAGTCGCGTGGTGCACAACGCGCATGCGGAGCGCTGGCGCATACAGCAGCGTGCGCACCCGCAGCGCCGCGTGCAGTTCCGTGTGGCGCTCGTCTCGCAGAAATCTGACGCCGAGCTCGCACGCGTTGTGAGTTCACTCTCAGACGTCGCGTCGCCCGACTACGGACAGTATCTGCGCTCTGCTGACGCGCTCAAGCGCCACTGGGCGCCTCGCGAAGAGACCACGACCGCTCTACGTGCGTTCATTGCCAGGTTCCCAGGCGTCGACACACAGGAGAACGACCTGGGCGATTACTGGACGCTACACGCGGACGCAGCCACGGCCGAGCGTATGTTTGCGACGCAGCTGTACGAGTTCAATCATCACGCGGACAAGGAGCTCACGGTCGTGCGCCCCAATGAGCGCTATACGATCCCCGCGGCCATCGCAGACCACGTCGTGTACATCGACGGCCTCGAGAGCTTCCCGACCGAGATGCAGGCCAAGTACATGGCGAAAGGCTCCAAGCACGCCGTGGGGACGGCCACGAGAAGCGTTCGCCAGAATGGTGACCCGTATGCGACCAAGCACGAGGTCGTGAAGTTCGATGTCGACCCCAAAAAGGTCCGTGAGGTGATCACGCCGGCGATGGTGCGCACGCAGTACGACATCCCAGACGACGTTGCAGCGTTCAATGGCTCGCACGCACTTAACCAGCTCGTGATCGGCACCTTCTTGCACGAGTTCTACACGGAAGTTGACCTCAAGACGTTCCTGAACCAGTACGATCCGCTGTATGCGAACCTAGACCCCACTCTGCCTAGTACTCATGGTGACTGTATCGCTGGCTTGCCAAAGTCTATGGCCAGTAAGCCCACGGGCGAGGCCTCACTGGACATCCAGGTGGTCATGAGCATCGCTCGGAGCGACAATATCGAGATGCGCTGCTATACGAACCTAAGAGACGACTCGAAGCCGCAGGCAGCGGACAACCAGGAGCCGTTCCTCACGTTCCTCCAGGAGGTCAACGCGCTCGCGCCCCCACCTGCGGTCGTTTCCATCAGCTACACGGACGACGAGTGCAGCGTGCCCCAGCAGTACGCTCTCGCTGTGAACCGCGAGCTCATGAAGAGCGCCATGAAGGGCATCACTGTGGTCATCTCGGCTGGGGATGCCGGTGCTCAGGGGTCCCACCTCGCGGACTTCTGCAAGATCGACAAGTGCTCGCAGTTCCTGGCCAACTTCCCCGCGTCCTCGCCCTATGTGACGGCCGTGGGCGCCACGACGATCGACACGAGCGCAGTGGATCCGCAGACCCGCAAGTATCGCGAGATCGTCACGTCCATCGAGGACGGCGCGCTCATCACCTCGGGCGGCGGCTTTAGCGCTTTGTTCCCACGTCCAGCGTACCAGGAACGCGCCGTGGCATCGTACCTCAAGCTGGCCAAGGACACAGGGCTCGTGCCGTTCTTCAATACACAAGGAAGAGCGTACCCAGACGTCACGGGTCTGGGCCACGCGTTCCCAGTGTACGAGAGCGGTAAGATGTACCCGACCGACGGGACGTCCGTCTCGGCACCGCTACTGGCCTCCATGGTTGTTCTCATCAATAAAGTGCGTCTCGAGGCCAGTCAGCCGGTGCTTGGCTTCCTCAATCCGCTGCTGTACCAGCTCTACGAGGTCTGTCCGCACGTGTTTGCGGATATCACGGAGGGCGACATCTCGTGTGGCAGTCCGGACATGGGCTGCTGCCCCAAGGGCCACGTGGCGGCCGAGGGCTGGGACGCAGCCTCGGGGGTCGGCACGTTGCGGCTCCGTCAGTTCGTGAACGACCTTGACGGCTGCATGAACCTCATCAGGACCAAGGCTGTTGCGGACCTTAACCAGGAGCACATCAGCCTGCTGGCCGACACCTCGCGGGACTTCACGACGAGTCAACGTCAGGCCGCACAGCTATTCTTCAGCGTCGCGCTCATCGCCGGCATGGCGCTCATCAGCGTGCTCGTATCGCTGCGCTCCAACCTGTTCGCGTCGCGCGTCCACTTCCACCGCAACATCCGCGAGCCGGCACGCGAATACCTGCTGGCCCACGACCAGAGTCGCGCGTAGGGCTCTGTGTAAATTGCTAGAGAGAGAAAGACTGGGTGATGAAGGAAGGAAGGCGATTATACCTAGGCCTCTCGTCTGGCTAAGCTTATAAAGAAGCAGAAGTGCCTGAGTTACTTGGTCTGCTTACTTGGCTTCATGAATCTCTTCCTCGATCTCGTACTCGTCGTCGTCGTACTTGTGGTCATCCTCGTCCTCGCCCTTGGCCTCACGCCGTCGGCCATTCCCACCAGCAACAGCAGTGGCAGCGAACCAATCAGCACATATATTGACGCAGGTTGAGCCGTCGGTCGCCTGGTGGAGCTTGAGCCAAGACGAGCCGAGGAGCTCCTGGACCGAGGCCCGTTTCTGAGGCTGGTTTAAGAAAATATAAAATTAAGAAACTGGTGGTCGTGAGGGGGAATCTGAGACCTGAGAGTGACGGTCACAATTGAATGATTGACTGGGAATGAGCGACGACGTACGTTCTTCTTGAGACACTGGCTGATGAAGTCCCGGAACTCGGTCGAGAACCCGGTGTCGTCTTCTGGCAGCGTGGGCTCAGGACACTCGATGATACTCTGGACAACCTAGAGATCAATAGAGAGGTCAGCCAGCCTCAGCCTAGACTCGAAGACTAATATAGGACAAGATATGGACGTACGTCGATGTAACTCCGTGCGTTCTGGTAGGGGAAGATCTTGGTCGCGCACTCGATGAGCACGAGACCGAGGCTCCAGATGTCCGACTTGTAGCTAAAATATTACCACCACAACACTGTTAGAGCCCAGTCCAGTCAAAGTAGACTTGGGGCTAGCCATTCTCATACTCATAAGGTTGGTTCTGCACGCGCTCGGGGGACATGTACTTGAACGTGCCGACGAAGGTCTGCGCCATGTCCTGCGAGTTGCCCAGTTCTCTGGCGATGCCAAAGTCCGTGAGCTTGATCTTGCCGTTCGACTTGGCCAGGATATTCTGCGGCTTCACGTCGCGATGGAAGTGGTGGGTCTGTTTAAGGTGGAAGAGCCCCGAGAGCATCTGGAAGGCCATGGCGGCGATCACGCGCTCGGGGATCGGCGTGCGCGGCTGCTGCGCGAGAAGTTTGTCGAGCGAACCGGCCTCGCAGAACTCGAGCACGATGCTCAGTGCGTGGTCCTTGAAGTACGCACCGTAGAAGTCCACAAGGTACGGGCTTTCGACGCTGTAGAGCGTGCGGATTTCCGTGAGCATCTGGTCACGCTTGGCCTTGTCGTGCACGTTATTGACGAGCTTGACAGCGTACAGCGCGTCCGTATGGCGGTGCCTCGCGCGCATCACGTGACCCGAGCAACCGCGCCCAATGAGCCCGAGGGTCTCGAGCTCGTCGAGCGCGATGAGCTTGCGCTTGGCGCTCTGCGTGTAGAGCTCGTCCGACTCCTCCTCAATAATGTGATCTTCATCCGCAGTGTTATGACTGTGATGCTGCGCCTTGGAGACGAAGGTGACACCCGTCTGGTTGATGTGGATCAGGCCCTTGCGCAGCGTCGTCTCGCCAATATCGCACGAGTTCTCGAGCTCGTCGATCTCTTCGTCCGAAGGTGACGCGTCACTGTCTTCATGATTACTTTGGCTCTTCTTATCGAAACGTAGATGGACATCGCGAGCCTTGCTGGGCGCGCGGAGCTCGTCGTCAACGGCCAGGATTGTGAGCACAGGCCGCTTCTTCATCCTGTCCAGTGCTTGTTATGGCAAGTGACTGATAGTGAGTTTTAGGTACAAAGCCAAAACGGGATTGTGAGCCGTGGGGTTTCATTCAACACAGGGATAAAGATAAAACTCCAGGCTCTCTCTATCGAATGCGCTGCATGCAGCTCTCATAGGTCGGGATCATGTACCTAAAAGCCATAAGATAACGCGTTAACAAGGGTTAGTCTCAGGTCCGCTAGCCCACCTTAGCCTATCTCATGCCACGCACTTGATGTTGACAAAGGCGTCGGGGCCACCGTGGCTTTCAAGTATGTTGAGAGTCTCGAGGATGAGGTCGCCGAGGTTCTCCTGCCGCCGCTGACCGTAGTCGATCCGGTCGCCGCAGTTGACACGCTTGGTGATGAACAGGTTAAAGATCGAGAGCAGCTGTCGGTAGTATGGCACGAGCGCCTCGCCTGCGTACGGACAAGTCAGCACGAGCTTCTGCAGTACTTTGAGCTGCAGGCAGAGCACGCTCGGGTTGCGCGTCATGAGGTTCTGCTTGATGGGCAAGATGAGCAGCGCGAGGCACGCGAGCGTGCGGCTCTCGCCCTTTTCGAGCAGGTCCAGCGTCCCGTTGAGCGCGAGGAAGCTGTAGGGCTCGTCCAAGTCGCGCAAGCCCTCCATGAAGAGCGGCAGGTAGTGTGCGTAGTCGAGCTTGGTGATGTCCACCTGCCATTGGAGCTTGCGCACGGCCCCGGAAAAGTTCACGCGGAGCGGCAGGTCTCCTCGGTCGTCTAGCTCACATATAGATGGCAGTAGGTTAGTCTAGCAGCCTAGATCTTAAGCTTATTGGCAGACTCACAGAAGTAGCGAAAGCGTGTAGGCTCGATCTTCCGCGGCTTGAAGGCGCCCGAGGACTGAGGTCTCACAGCTGGAACCTGGGGAGCAGCGCTCGAGCGCACTTTGAACGCGTTGTCGAGCTGCTTTTTGGTGTCGAGCGTATTGATCGCACTCAAGCGCGAACTGATCGTAGACCTAGAATCTACAGCTGAGCCAGTTCTCTCCTTGCGCTGCATGTGGCCTGGGCTTTGCGTTGGAACCTGTCGCGTGGCAGCGGTTGTAAGCTTGACCATCTGACGCACGTGATGTGCTGAAAAGTTTCGATCATGCTGCTCCTTGGCGGACAGCAGCGTTCGTCTGTTGGCGAGCGCGATGGGCATCGTGGACGACTGGCTGCGCAGGCAACTGAAGCTCTCGTGACCAAGCTGCAGCTGCTGCGTCATCGCTGGCGTCGGTGTTTGCTGGAAGACGAGGTAAAGAGGCTTGAGCGAATATCCAAATCAATGCAGCCACGCCATCATAGAATGCGCTGCGTTGAAGGACGGGCGTGAACAAGCCTACCTCATAGTCTTATGATGAATGACCTAGTAAGAATAGGTACACTACGATACATGCAAGGCGTATAAATACAATAACCCACTGGTCAATTGGCGCTGCGAACACCCACTCAGGCAACGAGCACGATGATGTACATATGCCACACGGGTTATTGTTGCTCAAGAGTTGCTCAACATTGACAGGCGTCAGGCTACCAGCTCAGTTTCTCTGATATCGCGATGTACCCATGACATGATTGACCGACATAGCTACATTTACAAACCCTCAAACTTGATACGCAAATCTCAATATCAGTTTAGAGACCCAGTACTGTAAATCCATGCCAATCAAAATTGGCTTCACATCGCAAATCAAAGGCGAAAATGACTCCACCTGAGGCTTCACACTCACTTGCAACCGCTTCCCCAGCAGCTGCAGTGACCGTCACCATCCGACAGTACGCCCTAGGCGACCACGCGGCCGTGCTCGCGCTCTTCCAGGAGGGAATGCTCGCGTACGAAGCCCACGCTGCGAACGCCGCGTCGCGCGCGTACATCCAGCGCAGCATGGAGGGCGACTTGGACGACATCCCTGGTGCCTTCATCGTGCCAGGGGGCAACTTCTGGGTCGCTACAGCCACTGACAACACACGCGAGGTCGTCGTGGGCATGGTGGCGCTCGAGAAGAAGACCAATAGCGACGGCGAGCTGCGCCGCATGTCCGTGAAGCAGGAGTTTCGCGGTTTGGGAGTCGGCAAGCTGCTCGTACTGGAGCTGGAGCAATGGGCAAGAGCCAATGGCTTCGCAAACGTGACGCTCTCAACTGGCCAAGTGATGCTTTCGGCTCAGAAGTTCTATCTCTCGGTCGGCTTTGCCCAGCGCGAGACTGTCGTGGTCTGTGTCGACCCGTACTACGCCGATGTGCTCTTTGTCAAGCGACTTTCGTGAGCTATGTGACTCACTTCTATAGCATAAAACGTGAGGCACTGGTATACAAAAGGCATTCGTATTCGACATGTCCAGTTGTTTCTTCTCTACAATGTGATAGCGCTTTAAAGGTGCTTGACGTAGTCGAAGAGCAAGACGTTCGGCATCTCTGGGAACTGATGCTCGCCAACTTTCTCATAGCCCAGCGCAGTGTAGAATCTCTGCGAGCCCGGCGTAGCTTCGCCCGTGGACAGCGAGACGGTTTTGTATCCGTTCGTCTTGGCCCACTGCTCGAGCTCTCGGACCAGTAGCTTGCCGACTCCGAAGCCGCGCAACTTCTGCTTTACGAACATGCGGCGCAGCTCTCCATCGCCATTCGCCTTCTTCTCGAGCGCCACCATCCCAACGACCTCGGGCTCCTTGGTGTCATCTGTGGTTGCAGTGGCGACCCAGAAGTTGCCACCAGGGGTGACGTACACACCCGAGACGTCTGCGAGGTCGCCGTCGAGCGCGCTCTGGATGTACGCGGCTATCTGAGCCTCGTCCTGCAGCAGCGGGAAGCTGTCCGTGAAGATGGCGCCCACGGCTGCGTGGTCCTCGTCGCGGAACTGGCGCACAGCGAACGTCGGCTTCTGGGTCTGCTGGGCGAGGTTGGCCATCCTGAGTTGTGAGGAGATTGGCAAGTGAGAGCTGGGTAACTGAGACCGCACCGGTTTACATTGTGGCTAGTTGGTTCTGAGAGCTTAAATCGTCTAACCTTTTTAATAATGGTAATAACTGAATAGTCGTACAAAAGACCTCTGTAAGTACGATTTTTGACTCTGAAGTCATTATAAAGGGTGATACTTCGAAGTTATTGGGATTCTCAGAGCATCTCCACCGCGTGCACTTCTCTTCTGCTCAGTCACCAGCAAGAAGACCAGGACAAAAGCTTTTTATGAAGACCAACGTGTTCTCTATGAACGAGCTCTCTGGTCTGAAGCTCCACTTCACAAAACTTCATCTGATACAAGCTGAGGTGGTCTGAGTCTACAATCAGATCTGAAAATCTCAGAGCTCTGATATGTCTGGTCTGTCAAACCTGATCCAGCGACTTCATCAATGCCCATCTGATGTAGACACAGCAAGATGATGAAAGAATCGCCAAAAGTGAAGGTCAAGCAGCAACGAATGGCCCAACAAGATAAAGTGATGGTCTGTTTACATATATGTACTGGGGCTCTGGAAGCCCATGCAGCATCTGCGAGAGTGTGCTAGCTGGCGCCCGAATGCCACGCCACCACGCCGCCTTGCCCGCCAACATCCAACTGCATCATGGAGAGCGACTTGGCCAACATCCCCGACGCGTTCATTCGGCCAGGGAGCAACGTCTGGGTCGCTTCAAGGCTTGATACTTACTCATTTGGAATCGTCATGGGTATAGCAGGCAGATCACGACAGTGACGTGCACCACAGGAGCTCCTCGGCTCCGGGGTCGGGAAGCTATTGGCACTGGTGCTGGAGCAATGGGCGAGAACTGATGACTTTGCGAACATGACGCTCTCGATAGGTCTCGCGGCCTAAAAGTTTTACCTCTTGGTCATGTTGCCCAACACGAGGCCAATGAGTTCTTGGTCAAGCGACTATCATGCGCCAACTATTTTGCCTTTCAGGATAACACTGGTGTTGTTTGTATAGTACGTAGAGTCATTCATTTGTATTCAATATGCACATTTGAATTGGTCTACTAGTGCGAGATCGATTTATAGGTGCTTGCGGTAGTCGAAGATCGTCATGCTCGGCATATCTGGGATCGGGCGCTCACCGACCTTCTCGTAGCCCATGGCGGTGTAGAATTTCTGCGCGACCGTGACGATAGCGCCCGTGGACAGTGAAACGGTCTTGTATTCGTGCGCTTTCGCCCACTGCTCGAGCTCCAGCACAAGCAGCTTGCCGACTCCATAGCGTCGAAACTCCTTCTTAACAGACATGCGGCGCAGCTCTCCATCGCCATTCGCCTTCTTCTCGAGCGCCACCATCCCAACGACCTCGGGCTCCTTGGTGTCGTCTGTGGTTGCAGTGGCGACCCAGAAGTTGCCACCAGGGTTGACATACACGCCCGAGACGTCCGTGAGGTCGCCGTCGAGCGAGCTCTGGATGTACGCGAGCATATGCGCCGGTGCCTCGACGCCCTCGGGCAGCGGCGGGAAGCCGTCCATGAAGATGGCGCCCACGGCCGCGCGGTCCTCTGCGCGGAACTGGCGGACAGCGAGCGTCGGTGGCTGGGTCTTTGGCTCAGGCTGCTGGGTCATCTTGTGCTCTTGCTGGTGGCGGTGGAGATTGGGGAATGAGAAGCAAGCGACAGCACCGGCACGCGGCATGGATCGTTTTTGGGGGAGAGCTCTTTGATTTGCAGGCTAACTTGCTATTTGACGGATGATACAAATACCTCTTTAATATGCGATAACCAGGAGAACGAATATAAATAGCCTTTTCAATAGCAATATAGTCCTTCAAAGTGATTATGAAGGGTGTACTTGTTTACGACCAGTTCAAATAGGCGATTTGATTGCGGCCGAGGTGGCGAATCTGCCAGCAGCGCAACCCAGCAGCCCTGTTGGTCCATGCCACACCGAACGCAAGCAGCTCAGGCCTGGACACCAAGAGGCTGCCAGCTCAAGGGAGCAGCACCTGCGTACTCAGGCATACGTCAGAGCTCCTTGGCGAACTCAAAGACAGTGACGGTGGGGTCTTCTGGGATGGCGCGCTCGCTCTTCTTCGTAAACCCGCTCGCCACGTAGAACTGCTGCGCGCCCTTCATGTCCTCACCCGTCCACAATGAGATCGTCTTGAACGCGTTCGCCTTTGCCCAGCGCTCGAGCTCTGCGACCAACAATCGGCCGACTCCGAGCCTGCGGAAGTCCTGTTTAACAGACATGCGGCGCAGCTCGCCGTCGCCATTGACCTTCTTCTCGAGCGCCACCATGCCCACGACGACCTCGACATTGACGTTTGCGTCGGTATCTGGTATCGTAGCGACCCAGAAATTGCCGCCGGGCGCAATGTACGAGCCCACAACATCTGCCAGATCCGATTCGAGGCAGCTCGTGACGAACGCATGCAGCTCTGGCGACACATTGAGGGGGAAGCCGTCGACGAAGAGCTCACCCACGGCCGCGCGGTCGTCGCTCTCAAACTGACGGACCGTGATCTGTGGATGCTGAAGAGGTAGAGCAGCTCGTGCTGAGCTCATCGTGTGGGTGCTGAGAGCCGAGCTTCTGGCAAGTGAGCAGCAACATGACCAGTCAAGACTCAGACCTGAGAACATGTTTGCTAATCAAAACATACATTCCGGGATATGGGCTATTTTTACCTTTATATACTCAATGCACTGCATTTATAAGTACAAATTCAGTCTACTGGATGGTGAGATGTAATTCAAATAACCTTTGTTACTCATTAGAACAGGTTTAAATCTAAATCACTGAATCACAAGACCTTCACTCACGTTCTTGATCCACTCATCACTCACTCGAACCAGTCAGTCAAACAAATGACAAGCATGGTTTGCTTACTCCCTCTGCACTCCCGATCTTCAATTCAGATTCACACACAAGCAGCACACAAGCATGAGCATCAGCGACAACGCCCCGCTTGTGGCTGCAGACGTGGCCGCGGTGCACCAGCGCATGAGCATCCGCCAGTACACGGCGGCAGACCACGCGACGGCCGTGACGCTCTTCATCGAGGGCATGCGGTCGTACGCGGGCCACCAGGGTGAGGGCAACTCGCACTACATCCAGTGGTCACTCAAGTCAGACCTCGCGGACATCCACGGCACATACATCGCGCCAGGCGGCAACTTCTGGATTGCCTCAGTCACCAGCGAAGAGCTCACTGGCGAAGCCGAAGAGGTCATTGGCATGATCGCGTACCAGCCAAAGGAGAACGGAGACGGCGAGTTGCGTCGGCTGTCGGTCAAGAGTGCATATCGACGCTTCGGCATTGGCAAGATCCTTGTGCACCACCTCGAGTGCTGGGCCAAGGACCACGGGTATAAGAGCGTGAGCTTGAACACGGGTACGGTCATGCATGACGCGTGCCACTTCTATCAGAGGATCGACTACACGCTCACCAAGACCGAGAAGACGCCGAGCGGGTACGAGCTCGCGTTCTTTTGCAAGCAGCTGCTGGATGAGTAGGTCTTGTACAGCCACGAGAGAGAAGGCCCGACGACTCGCATTCGACACGTGGCAGCACGAGACCGTGATGTGTGCTGTACCTCAACCAGCCAGACAAATACCTTTTTAATAAACATAATTTTCTTTTAAACAATATATAGGTAAATCTTTACTAATATACCTCTATAATTACGATAAACTTGTAACAATGACGCTCTACTCGTTATCCAAGGTCATTCTCACTGCGATCTGCTCATTATTTACAGCCATTCTTCATCCAGCAAGACTCACCAGCGCAGCGCAATGGACGGCCAGCAGCGTCCGCAATCAGTCGTGCGCATCCGCCAGTTCGCGTCTGCAGACACGTCCGCCGTTGCTGAGCTCTTCACCGAGGGCATGTGCTCGTACGCGGGGCATCAGAACGCGTACAACCTCCAGTACATCGCGTCGTGTCTCCAGGAAGACCTCGCAGACATCCAGGCTTCATACATCGCCACTGGTGGCAACTTCTGGGTCGCTACGCTGCCAGCAGCAGACCCCAGTGGCGACGAGCTGGTTGTCGGCATGGTTGGCATCCGACCCACGGCAAACGGGGACGCTGAGCTCCGTCGGTTGGCTGTCAAACACGGGCACCAGGGCCTGGGCATCGGCAGGCTGCTGGCCACGCACCTCGAAGCCTGGGCCAGAGCCAACGGATTCATGAGCGTGAGCCTCAGTACGGGCACGGTCATGCCCGAGGCCATCGCATTCTACACCAAGTGCGGCTACACGTACGTACGAGAGGAGATCGAGGCCGACGTATACTTGCTCGCGTGCTTTGCCAAGGAGCTGTAGGCTCTTGAGCTACGAGCGAGAGCCTGTGATCAGATAGATACCAGTAACAACAGTCCGGTCTCTCTTGTGAATCCAGCTTTCTTGACCATGTGCTACTTGTCCGTGAGCCAGGGGAACACAAAAGGTGCCGTGATGTGTGCGCAACGCGACACCACAACTCGTGTGCATTCGGCGCTATTCCAGAATCAACCAGCACAGCCAGCCAATGGCTCCGATCGAGGCGGCCGCACCCACCAGTACGCCAACAAACGGCGAGCGCCATCTGTGCATCGCGGTCCGCGAGTTCCAACCCGCTGACCACGCGCATGTTGTCGCGCTCTTCCGCGAGGGCATGCGCTTCTACACGCTCGAGCCGAGCCATACACAGTACAGCGTCTGAGCCGACTACGTGGCCCACTCGGTGACCGCGGACTGGCCGATATCCCGGGCCACTACCAGCAGGGTGACGACGGCTCCAACTTCTTCGTGGCCACGACCACAGCCGACAATGGAGGTCCAGAGGCGATAGTCAGCTGTCTCAGCCTGGAGCACAAGCCCGACCAGGAGCACGTGGCCGAGCTGCGACGTGTAGGTCAAGGCCACATACCGGCGCTTTGGCATCGGCCGACTGCTCATGGCCCACGTGACGCAGTACGTGCAGAGTCGAGAGTACACGAAGCTCACCCCCTTGAACGCCGCGACACAGGCCCTCGCGCAGGTTCTACGACTCGCTCGGCTACACGCTCACTGAGTCCTCGGTCTTCTGCCACGAGCCCTACTTTGAAATCACACACTTTGAAAAGAAGATCTGAGGCAGAGAGAAGCGTACGCTAAGAGCAATGGACCAAAGTGATGAGACTCCAGCTCTGATGAGACCGCAAACTCCACGTCATCGTACAGCAGCAGGCTTGTTCTGGGACCAATGAAGGACCACCACGAGAACTTGATGGATGGACCCGCACTCACGCACCAGCGGAGCTAATACCCTCGTTTTATGAGTTCAGTCAGGCTCGCCAACCACTCTCAGTTCTGCTTTGTCAACAGCAAGCAGTCCACACAGCCATGCCCGCACCATCACTAAGCATCTATCCCCAGCGAGAAGCAGAGCCGTCAGACAAGACCTCGGCGCCCAAGATCGCGATCCGCGAGTTCGAACCCAGAGACCTCGATGCCGTGCTCACGCTCTTCCGCGACGGCATGATGCTCTACACGGAGCGAGGTCACCCGCATTTCCAGGTCTGGGTGAACTACGTGACGAACTCTCTGTCCACCGACCTCGCCGACATCCCAGGCTTCTACTTGGGCTCCGAGGGCTCAACGTTCTTCGTGGCAACGGCTGAGGACGCCTCCAGCGGCGACACCATGGTCGTGGGCACGATCGCCATCGAGCGTAAGAGCCACGAGCTCGCCGAGCTGCGCCGTGTCTCCGTCAAGGCCGAGTACCGATGCTTTGGCATCGGACGACTGCTCATGAGCCACGCGACCCAGTGGGCCAAGAACAAGCACAGCTATGTGAGACTGACGCTCTCGACCGCCGCGACCCAGGAACTCGCGATCAGGTTCTACAAGTCGCTGGGCTACGTGTTCACGAAGACGAGCGTGCTCTGCAGCGAGCCGTACTTTGAGCTCACGCACTTTGAAAAGGCGATCTAAGGAGTTGGTTTCGAAACTTCTCCAGACAATATCCTGTTCAATACACTGCCATCAATCTGTTTCTCATCAGAGATTCGTTCTGAGCCATCGTGGAGGGTCTCTCTCTCTCTCTCTCTCTCCAAATCGCCTGATTAGTCATTTTCCAACCAGAGACCAAGCATCTGGCGATGGCTCCGATCCAAAAACAGCCTGCGGCCTCCAATTAGGAAGCCCGCTCTCCACCAGCGATTTCAATCCGACAGTTCCGCCATGAGGACCTGAATACGGTGCTCGTGTTCTTCCAGGATGGCCTCTTCTCGCATACTCACGAACAGGATTCGCTCTACAAGGTCTGGGTCGACTACATCGCTCACTTGCTCAAGACCGACATGGCCGACATCCTGGGCCACTACGTCACCCAGGGCAGCAATTTCTGGGTCACGACAGCCCCGTTTAACGACGGCAAGGCGCCTGAGGTATGGGGAGCAACATCTTCCCAGCCTTGAGTCGGATCTCGAGGACCGCGAGAGTTTCCTGGAGTCTCCGATGGAAGGAGAGGAAAAAGACTCGAGTGGCAACTTCAGGACTACTTCGGGATGAACTTCAAAACTTGGAGCTACATGAAGAGGCAACGATGTGGTTTTCTGCCTTCAGAGGCTTCCCACATCCTCAATCCAAATTCACACCGTGGAACGCAAGTGTATCGACAACCTTCGTTTACGTTGCTCTTCGACAGTCCAAGCTCGCGGCTTGGATACCGGAACACGAGTGCTTTGGAAAGTGGGAAATATGACCCAGGACTGCAAGTGAGATTACTCCCATATGAGGTGATGGTGAATATCCTGGCGATTCAAAGGCAATCGAGCGACTTTGGCGTGCTGCGTCGCGTGTCTGTACGGGAAGACGACCGGTGCTTCGGCATCGGCCGCCAGCTCTTCCTGCACGCACAGCAGTGGGCCCGAGGCTCGGACAATTAGATGCTCAGGCTCTCATGCTCGGCCAAGCAGGTGCAGGTGCGCAGGTTCTACGAGGCGCACGGCTTCGCCTACATGCACACGAGCGTCATCCGTCAAGCCCCGCTCTTCAAGAACGTCCACTGTGAAAAGACGCTATTATTGACAAGATGGTTGAGTGCATGCAAGTTGTAATTTGATGGGTATCAGATAAGCCCGCGAGTGCTGGTCACGTTGAAGTTTGGACGATGACCTGGATTGGACGAAGGTGATGAGCTAAGACACACTAATGTGAGCTCTGCTACGGGAAGCGTACCTTCCGCAATCGTGCACCAGGCGCACTCGTATCCCTCAGGGCTCAGTTCGCGATTCGCCTCATACCCACCAGCGACATGGTTGACGACGCGCCGAGCTTCACGATCCGCCAGTACGAGCCTCAGGACCAGACGCAGGTGGCTCAGCTCATCGCCGACGGCCTGCTACATTACGCGCACGAGGGCGACGTGCACTTTGACTTCTGGCACAGCTACGTCAAGAAGGCGCTCGCGGCGGACGTGGCCGACATCCCGGGCCAGTACCTCACGCCAGGTTCCACGTTCTTCGTCGTCACGGCTTGCAATGGTCCATTAGCTTCCACTGATGATCAGGATGCCTCACAGCCACCCATTCTCGTGGCCACGCTGGCTGTCAAGAAGACGAGCGAGACCGTCGCGGAGCTCATGCGCGTGTCCGTGAAGCGTGAGTTCCGGCGCTTCGGCGTCGGCCGCCTGCTTCTGCATCATGTCTTCCACTGGGCCAAGGAGACCTGCAAGTATGACAAGCTCGTGCTCTCGTGCACGGAGACGCAGCACCAGGCCATCGCGTTCTACGAGGCGCTTGGGTTCGTCTGCACCAAGCGCACCGTGCGGCTCGCGGACCCGTATCTGGAGCTCACGCACTTTGAGAAGGCGCTCATCTAATGGTATGTAAGGCCACCTAGAAGCAGCCATCATGGGCTTCCAATGTCATACTGGAAGAGCTTTGGCTGGTGACCACACGCATGTTCCTGAAGATGATGGACCTGGGGCCGTTTCTGAACCGGTGACTGGTCATTTTTATTTCCCTTTTATATTATAAAACCCTTCCAATTTGGATTAGTATACCAGTGAAATTGAGTATAACCTTTTTATATTGTAAAATGATATCTTTTAATTCGATATCCGTTATGAAGGAACGATTGGCCAATTGCTTTCGTAAAACAACACAAATACACACATCCACACTTGCGCATGCCATTCGACGCCTTCATTCGCAGATTCGCGGCGCCCCTGACGCAGCTCCAGCTCACCAGCATGGCGCCCATCCAAGAGACGTCCACGACCACCAGCTCAAGCTCAAGCGCCACCACCACAGTCAAGCCTGCGATCGCGATCCGGCAGTTCCGCGACGGCGACCTGGGCGTGGTGCGGCAGCTCTTCAGCGACGGTATGATGTACTACGCGGTCGAGGGCCACACACAGTACCGCGTCTGGGTAGACTACGTCAAGGAGACGCTCGTGACCGACCTCGCGGACGTGCAGACCCACTACATGGCCAAGGGTGGCGACTTTTGGGTCGCAACCACGACAGACCCAGACACGAACGAGCCCGTGGTCGTGGGCATCCTGGGCATCAGCCCCAAGGGCGACGGCGTCGGCGAGCTGCGGCGCATGTCCGTCAAGCTCGAGTACCGCCGTTACGGGATCGGCCAGCTGCTGATCGACCACGTGGAGACCTGGGCGCGCGCCCACGCATTCACGACGCTCACGCTCTCCAACGGCAACATGATGACGGGCGCGCACAATTTTTACTACCGCCTCGGGTACACGTACACGGTCACGACGGTGCTGAGCCACGAGCCGCTCTACGAGGTCAAGCATTTTGAGAAGCGCCTGTGAGACCCGCAGGTGATCTCTGAATTTAATACATATACAGCTCTTGATGAGAGATTACGTTGCTGATTGCGCTGTCTATCTGATGTGGACATTTTAATGGGAAAGAAGTGTCTCTCGAAGGTGGACGTATCAACCGAAGAGAGACAGTAACGCAAGCCCGATTGCGTGATCATCTATCAGCACAGCTTATTGCGTCTCTCACCAGACACCAGCCAATGCTTCCGACACAATCAAATCTGCTCCGCGCACGACAACCCAGCAGCTCCAGACTCAAGACACAGCAGCAACAATGGCTCCGGTCGACACCTTAGCAGCTACAGAGTCCGACGTAGCGATCCGCCAGTACCAGCCCAAGGACCGTGCTGTCGTCGTGGAGCTCTTCGCGGCCGGCATGCTCTTCTACGCGGACTTCCACCCGCACTACCGCGACTTCTGGGCCGAGTACGTGGCCGCGAGTTCCGAGGACGACTTGGCCAATATCGAGGACGTGTACATTCGTCCTGGGGGCAACTTCTGGGTGGCCACGATCGCGGACCAGGTCGTGGGCATGGTCGGCCTCGAGCTTAAGCCTGAAGGCGCCGGCGAGCTGCGCCGCATGTCCGTCAAAGCGGATGCGCGTCGCTACGGAGTCGGCCGGCTGCTCGTGGCCCACCTCGAGGCCTGGGCTAAGAGCAGCGGCTTCACGAGCGTCTGGCTCGGCACGGGCGCCGTCATGACCCAGGCGCGCAAGTTTTATACGTCTATGGGCTACGCCCAGACCAAGGTCGAGGTCGTGAGCCACGAGCCGTACTTTGAAGCCGTGCTCTTCGCCAAGACGCTCTAAAATCCAGCAAGTAGCACTAACTAAAATACATAGAGCTTTGATCCGTCCAGTCAGTTCCAGAATTCATAGTGAGCTGCGAAGGTGCTAAGCTGAGCAGACATTCAGTCTGGAGCAGCTAGCTCTCAGTGAACAGTCCCATGCCATTACGATCGATATCCAGAGGCTTTCCAGGCGCTTTGCGCGCTCGTTCGCTTTCTGGCAGTGGAAAGAATGCCAACGTCGCATGGCCATGTACTAATCGTGCCACAACCGCATGATGCGATGTGTGATTACGCCATTCTATTCCTCCGCTCGAGACCTCTTCTCCTCATTCTCGCATTTCCAGACTCCAGCACACAAGTCAAGAGCTCCCAGACGTCATGGCTCCGATAGAGACGTTCACAACACCAGCGCTAGTCACCCCAGTGGTGCTCGTCCGGCAGTTTGAGGCGTGCGACCTCAAGGCCGTCGAGGAGCTCTTCTCAGCTGGCATGCTCTTCTACGCAGCCAGCACCCCGGACCAGTACTCGATGTGGGAGGGCTACGTGACTAAGAGCATCAAGGACGACATCTCCAAGATTGAGGACGTGTACATTCGCCCAGGAGGTAACTTCTGGGTGGCCACAGTACAAGACAAGGTCGTCGGCATGGTGGCGCTCGAGAAGAAAGCTGACGGCGAAGGCGAGCTGCGACGCATGTCCGTGAACGCCGAGTACCGCCGCTTCGGCGTCGGCCGGAAGCTCGTGACGCACCTGGAAGCCTGGGCCAAGAGCAGCGGCTACGCGCGTGTGTGGCTCTCCACGGGTGCAATCATGACCAACGCGTGCAAGTTCTACCCGTCGATCGGCTATGCGCACACGAGGACCGAGGTCGTCAGCGAGGACCCGCACTTTGAAGCGTTCTACTTCGCCAAGGACCTCTAGACAGCGTCAGAATCAACGACTAATAGAAAATAACGTACACGGTCAAGTTGACATTGGTTATGTCTGATATACTGGGCGACTGTTGAGAAAGTGCGGACAAATGGTTGGTCACGAACGATCCTCGAGCAGCGCAATGTGTCTGCTCGTGATTAGGAGGCACCCCGTGTGGACGAAAAATCTCACTGTGGCGGCTCACAAAATTCACGAGAGGCTCATTCTCGAATCGGACGCGGCCCAAGTACATCACGAAGAATGGCCACGTCGGAGCTCGCCCAGCGGATCCAGATCCAGCAGTTCGAGCCCAAGGACCAGAAGCACGTCAAGAAGCTCTTTGCGGACGGCATGCGCTTCTATGCAGTAAAGAACGACGGTATCCAGCACATGTGGGAGAGCTACATCAAGGAGAGCATCCAGGACGACTTGGCCAAGATCGAAGACGTATACATCCGCCCAGGAGGCAACTTCTGGGTCGCGATTCTCGCTGAGGACCCCGAGAGTGATGGGGGAGGGGGGACACGGTGGTCGCGATGGTTGGCCTCGAGGCCAAGCCCGAAGGACTGGGGGAGGTTGAGCTGCACCACATGTACGTGGGCGCTCAGGCCCGTCGCTGCGGCTTGGGCAAGGTGCTGGTCTGTCACCTGGAGACCTGGTCCAAGACCAGCGGATTTACGATAGTCACGCTCTCCACGGACGCGTTCATGGCGGAGGCCTGCGAGTTCTACCAGTCCATTGGCTACAAGCACACGAGCATTGAGGTGCTGAGGGAGAAGCCGCGCCACGAGGCACTGCACTTTGCCAAGAAGCTCTGAATCCAGATGGGTATACATGTTGATTTACACAATTACGTATACTAACTGATAAACACGTATATACAGATGCGTACACGTACCTAGATTTGGTTTATAGGTTGGAGATGCCCATTGTGGTGCACCCTTCTTCGATGTACGAGATGCTGCTTCACACAGCTCCACAGTAGCTCATTTTTTCATCCGCAACCAGGAAGGTGGTGGCTCGAGTCGCCTCAAGACTACCAAGATCAAGTAGACCATGGCGCGGCCCTTCCTTTAACGCTGCTCATGATATGTTGCAGTTCGCATTGGCTGCTGTGCTGCACGACCTAGATGAACGCGAAATACACCTCCACAACAAGGCCTCGACCTGGAGAATCGTCATCAAGGCCTTTCCAGATTGGAGCTACAGAGTTCTCTTGAATACTGGTCGGTCTTATATCAAAGTAGATTGCGACGGCTGCGGCAGCCGCAACCTGTCCAGCCTGCACATCACATGAGGAGCTCCATTTGAGAATCCGAGCTACGTGAGAAGCATGGGCGCCTCCAGCTCGCGTGAGAACGAAGGCGCGGCGCTCGATTTCATCGAACGCACGATCACGGAGCACCCGGTGGTGATCTTCAGCAAGTCGTACTGCCCCTACTGCACGCTGGTACGCTCTCTATCGTTCACTAAGCGGCTCATTCAGTGCTGACCATGGCCATTCCTACAGGCAAAGGACGTGATGAAGCAGGCCGGTGTGCCGTTCCACGTCGTGGAGCTCGATCGGAAGAGCGACGAGCCTTCAGGCGCGGACATCCAGAGCGCGCTGAAGCAGAAGACAGGTGCGTCTTGTGTCTTTATCGCCTCAGCTTGTTGTGTGCAAGCTGATTCTGTCGATGACACACTCACTAATATCTATCCCTACTGTGTGTATGTGCTGATGTAGGTCGCCGCACGGTGCCCAATGTGTTCCTGAGCAAAGAGACGATCGGCGGTGGCTCCGACGTCGAAGCGCTCTTCCAATCCGGCAAACTCACGGAGATGCTCAAGGCCGCTGGCATCCTCCAATAGCCAAGCAGTGACTCAGCTTCCTTAGCATAGTCAGGCTATTAAGCACAGCGCCGCCCCTCACACGCAGAGCCTCGCACTTTGCAGGTGGATCCATGCGAGCGCATGAATAACTTGTTTGTTGCATTTGATTTGATTCTTATCCCGTCGGCATCTTTCTTCAACACTGTCGAGGCAACTTTCAACACACCACGCTACGCAAAAATATCACGAGATCTGTCTTCCTTCTATCACTAGCTTACTCGACATTCTTGATCTCAAAGTTGATGATGTTCTTGTCGTGCAGGCGCTTGGCGAGTGAGCGGCCGCCGGCGCTGGCTGGGGTCAAGAAGCCACCGGTGGTCACGGCGCCGTCGGTCTCGTCCTTGGCGAGGCACTTGGCCATCTCCGAGATCATCTTGCTCGTGATGAGGTACCCCGGGTCGCCCGCACCCGTGGTGTGGCCACGCGCGACGAGCTTGCGGTTTTCGTCGTAGGCGAGCGACTCGGCCTTGAAGAAGCCCTTGACGAGTTCCTCCTCGGTGGGGCCCACGCCGGGCGCCGGCACGACCATCTCGAGCAGCTTGCGCGTCAGGTCAAAGTACGAGAGAAAGAGCAGCGATGCCGTGAAGATCGAGATGATGCTCTGGAAGAAGAAGCCACCCGTGCTGAAGCGCTCCCAGTAGCTGAACGACTTGCCGTAGTAGTCGCCCAGGAGGTAGTTGCTGCGTAGCACGACGGGCGAGTTGGCGCCGGCGCCGATGAACACGGTCGTCCAGGCCTTGAGGTCCTTGTCGTACTTGACGAGGAAGCCCGTCTTGTTAGCGCCCTCGAGGTGCTTCTTCTCTTGCTCGTACTCGGGGCTCGTGTAGAAGAACGGGTCGAACATGCGCTTCACCTCGCTGCGCTTGGAGACCGCCATTTGGTTGAGCAGACTCGCACATGTGCCGCCGCTCACGCCGCCGAGCGACTCAACCCAGTAAAACGAGATGTGCAACGTCTCCGTCTTGAGCTTGGTGCGCACAAAGTCCGCGAGCAGGAACGTGGCCATGTCAGACGGCATGGCTTCAAAGCCGCAGAGGTGCACGATCTTGGCACCACTCATCTTGGCGACGGCCTCGTACTTGCGCACGTTCTTGTCGGCCCAGATCATCTCGCCAGTCAGATCGCAGTAGTGCACACCGTTCTCAGCGCAGTATTGCACGAGCAGGTTGGCGTAGATCGCATACGGGCCCGCGAGCGTGAGCACGACCTTGGTGGATTTGACGAGCGCGAGCACCGCGGCGGCGTCCGTGGCCTCGGCGACGACGATCGGGATGGCGTCGATCGTCTCGGGCTTGACATGCGGCAGTTTCTGCTTGAGGATCTCCTTGGTGGCGAGCAGCTTGGCCTCGCTGCGGCCGGCGATGGCCCACTTGAGCGCCACGGCCGACTCGGGCGCCGTCTCGGCCTCGGTCAGGAAGTAGCGTGCGACGAGCTGGCCCGTGAAGCCCGTGGCGCCGTAGATCACGATGTCGAACTGCTTGGCCGCCATTGCTAGTGCTGTGGGGAGGAAGCTTGAGGGATTTCGATGCGAAATGCAGACTGACGAGACGAGGGAGGGGATGGAAAGCTCAACTGTCAGCCAGGAGCTACAAGTCAACGACAGGCGGTCATTCGCTCGGATTGCGTTGACACGCATCAGTTACAGAGCGACGGTTTCAACAGTTTCAGCAGTTTCACAGTTTCAGTTACCCGTTGTCGTGTCGTTGTTGGACAGAAAAAGGTTTCTGATCGACTGTTTAGCTAATCAAATCGGTTTTGTAGGTCTCACTTCAATTGTTAACCTATAAAAAGTTGTAGGTTGAGTTTCAGCCAATCATGTGGGTTTAGAAATGAAGTTTTTTCGAGCCGACTCGACTATGCACAGTTTTGAGATACCCTAAATGCATGTCAAAGGCGGCCGCATGTCAACTGCGGCGTCCTTTATTCGGAGCGCTGCGATTGCACATGAGATTGCCCTTGACATTTTAATGCTAGTACAGTCACACCTCCCATTAACTAAACCTTTCAAACTTTACCACCTGTCTAAAATATTCACCACTTTTTTTTTTATCTCTCTAATATGATCAGTCTTTTTTTTTTACAAACACTGGTGATTCAAAAAATGGCGGCACAAAAGAAAAGCAAGACAAAGAAGATACGGACGATGCCGAAGACCCCGACGCGTGCCCGCCTGACAAACGCGCAGAAGCGAGCACTACACACCCACCATCGAGCGCACCCTGACAAGTCGCTTGTGGATGTGCGCGAATTGGCGCGCTCGGCTTTTGAGTTGCAATTGCTGTCAGCGCTGTCCACCCTGCGTACACTCTTCGACAGTCCGGAGATCGTGAGCTCCGCAAAACTAGCGTCCAAGACACAGCACACTGTGACGTGCCCGCCCCTGGAAGCTGCGTTGGTGTACTGGATCGCCGTTTGTGAGCGTTTGCAGATGCCGCTCGTGAACCAGGCGATGATTCGCGCCAAAGCAGCGAAGATCTGCGAGAGCGTCATGAAGGATCCAGCGTGGTCGACAAGCTCCGCGTTCATGCTGCTTACGTTCTCAAACGGATGGCTGGAGAAGCTGCAGCGTCGTCACAGCCTCAAATCGTGTCGAGTTCACGGCGAAGCAGCATCCGCGAAAACCGAAGACGTCAAAAGAGGATGAGAAGCGCTGTTGAGCGTGACGCGCAACTTTGAGAAGAAAGACATTCAACATGGATGAGTCTGCATTCTTTTACTGCATGGTTCCAACAGCGTCTGTGTCCAAGAACAGTATTTCGGGGAGGAAGAACACGAAGAAGCGTATCACAGTTGCAATCACGACCAATGCTGATGGCTCATTCTAGGTATCGCTGCTCATTGTGGGGACCGCGCGTCAGTCGCGGTGTTTCAAGGGCAAGACCGGAGAAAAGCTGGGCTTGCAGTACAGCAGCGCACCGAAAGGATGGATGAACACCCAGCTATTTCAGAGGTGGCTGGACAACTTCAACGAGACAATAAAAAACGAAGATCGCCACGTATTTCTGCTGTAACCGGGTGTTCCTGAGTTACTTAGCACGATACACAGAGTGAGGAAGCGTGTGTTACACGACTTCCACAAGGACTCGTGATAAAAAGATCAGCAGTTCCTGCGATCTAATGGCCTGTTTATAACAGAGCAATGTGGGCGAAAGGGGGA
>JAASFV010000200.1:0-32575 GCA_023334015.1 Globisporangium paddicum
ATCAACAAACGGAAAGCACAGCCGTAAAGCGTTTTTATCCAATTGGCTCATTCTGTCCAATTTTGAGCTTCAAAAGTCTACTATTGGTTAAAATTTCGGCAAAAAGTGGGTGTCCTCATAGCACTGGCCAGCACTGTATCAACTCGGTTGCTTTGAAAATTATACTGTCGCTGTAAGAATATTGTGTTGTTGTGATTCTGTTGCGTGAGCGCGAGTCGTTTCCCTACATTGATTATTATCTTATCAAGAAGAAAGCTCGTTCGTTCCCTACCTGGAATCATACATGCAGTGGGAATGCATGTGGCGGGGTTCTACTGTATCTTCCCCAGCCTGGGAGTGGCGTAGAGGGTATGCAGCTGGAGCTCTTCTGTGAAAGGAGAGCAACTTCATTCGAGATGCGCAACTCCCCTACATTCTATCGATCTTATTGATTGATAGATTAGTATTTTAAATAGATAGGTTATCGGTACGAGATTAGTCTGAGGAAGAAAGCCTCGAATGTCTGCGCACTTGCCCGCTTAAATGAAAAGCAAATTTCCTAACCATTTGTCTCATGTGACAGCACCGGCGTCTTTCAACATGCAGCCGACCTATGAGCCGGTAGTGGTGATGCTATGAAGTTGTTTGGACCTACGAATCGCAGGTCCGCAGGCTGCGATACGTACGCCATGGACAAACTAATCCGTTTTCTCCAGACAAACTAATCCGTTTTCTCCAGTCTGCATGGAGAAGCACCCAACAACCGTGGAAACGAGGCTCGGGCGTTATCTACTGGACAGAGCTTGACTCTTCAATCGACGCTCCCACGTTTGCAGAGGGCTCTTGGGCTCCGAGTGGTCTTCGACCTTTCGCCAGATGGCTCCACAAACATGGCTATTTTATGTCCTGATACTACTGTTGAGACGTTAATTTATCACTTTTTCGGTGCATTGATTAGTCAGGACGGCTCATGCAAGTGAGATCGTGGTATCTACGGTACTGACTGCCAAGAGCTCACGTCAGTTCTGCTGAGCAGTTCATACCTACAACACCGCTGCAGCTTCGGACCCGAGACAACAGCTCCTCATTCCCCATTCTTCTCTCTCCAGAGCACCACCACCACCACATCGCACCACCATGAGCCCAGTCAAGCCACCGACGCACCCGCTCGACCCCATCACGTCTGAAGAGGTCATCACCCTCAAGCAAGTGCTCGCCGAGTGTGGCTTCGCCGGCCCGCAGCTACGTTTCTCGTACGTACTGCTACGCGAACCGGACCACGCGACGCTCGACGCCTTCTGCGCTGGCGACCCCGTGCCACGCGAGATCGGTCTGGTACTGTTGGACCTCGAGCTCAACGTCGCCCGCGAGATGGTGGTCGACATCCCAGCGCGCTCGATCGTCCACAACCGAGAGCTCGACTCCGCAACGGACGGCTGGGGACCCATCCTCGACCAGGACTACGCCGAGGCCGACCGCATCGTCAAGGCCGACCCGGAGTACGTTGCCGCGCTCGCAAAGCGTGGTATCACGGACCTCTCGCTCGTGCGCTGCGCGCCGCTCTCAGCCGGCGTCTTTGGCTACGAAGGCGAGGTTGGGCGCCGCATGCTGCGCGTACTCAGCTGCCTCGCGAAAGAGAACTCGCGCTCCATGTTTGCGCATCCGATCGAAGGTGTCGTGGCGCACGTGGACCTCACGGGACGTCGAGTGCTGCGCCTTATCGACACGGGCTACTTGCACGTGCCAGAGGAGTCGGGCGACTACCTCGACCCGAAGATCACTGGCCCAATGCGCACGGACATGAAGCCGCTGCACATCACGCAGCCGGAAGGCGCGAGCTTCACTATCGCCGACAATGTGCTCAGCTGGCAGAACTGGGAGGTGCGCATCGGATTCAATGCCCGCGAGGGGCTCACGCTGCATGACCTGTCATTCAACGACCGCGGCCGCAAGCGCCGCATTCTCAACCGCGCCGCGATCTCCGAGATGGTCGTGCCCTACGGCGAGCCGCAGCCGACCCACGAGTGGCAGAATTACTTTGACGCTGGCGAGTACCAGTTCGGACGCCTGGCCAACTCGCTCGTGCTCGGCTGCGACTGCCTCGGCGAGATCCAGTACCTCGACGCGACTGTCGCGAACGACTTGTGCGAGCCCCTCGAGCTCAAGAACGTTGTCTGTATCCACGAAGAGGACGTGGGCACGCTCTGGAAGCACACGGAATGGTCCACGCGCACACCCGCCGTGCGCCGCCAGCGCAGAGTCGTCATCTCGTTCTTCGTCACGGTCGGCAACTACGACTACGGCTTCTACTGGTACCTGTACCTGGATGGTAAGATCGAGCTCGAGTGCAAGGCCACGGGTATCGTGTTCACGTCCGGCCGGCCCGAAGGCGAGTACGAGTTCGCGACTGAGATGGCGCCGCGGTTGGGCGCACCGGTGCACCAGCATCTCTTCTCGGCGCGTTTGGATGTGGCCATCGATGGGAACAAGTGCCACGTAGACGAGCTCGAAGTCAAGCGCTTGCCGATGGGCCCTGAGAACCCGGTCGGCAATGCGTTCACGCGCACGGTGACGCGTCTCACAACCGAGAGCGACGCACAGCGCGTGGCTGCGAACGACAAGGGTCGTATCTGGCGCATTGCGTCCAGCGACGCGACCAACCGCTTGGGCCACCCGACGGCCTACGCGCTCTTCCCGGAGGGCCAGCCCCTGCTGCTCGCAGCGGACGAGTCGTCCATCCGCAAGCGCGCTATGTACACCACCAAGCACCTCTGGGTCACGCAGTATGAGCGCGACGAGCTCTGGGCCGCGGGCTACACACCCAACCAGCACCCAGGCTACGCAGGACTGCCGAGCTACACCAAGGGGAACCGCGCAGTGGACGGCGAGGACATCGTGATCTGGCACAGCTTTGGACTCACGCACTTCCCGCGCACCGAGGACTGGCCCATTATGCCCGTGGACTACGCGGGCTTCAAGCTCAAGCCCGAGGGTTTCTTCGACCGTAACCCGACGCTCGACGTGCCCGAGGACCCGAACGGCAAGGAGCACTCGCGTCGCTGCTGCCCGTAGGGAAATGCAAACAACAGTATCGAAAAGCATAACTAAATCGTCAATAACAAAAATGTCAATTCGTCAGAATTCTGGAAATTGGTGGTCGATTTGGTTGAAAAATATCCTGGTCAACTCACATCGGCCGCGAATGAATGAACAGCGCTCTTCGATCACGAGAGCAGCATTGAGCGCAGCCTCTCGAGGTACACGTCCTTCGCCTGGATCTCGAGCTCCAGTAGCGACAGCTGAGCCATTCAAATCAACACCATAGATAGTTATGCAAGAGATGAGCGAGTCGGAGTCATCGTTCGCGAGTGCATACAGATGAAAGAAGAGCCTACCTCCGCCACACGGGTCGTACGCTCGGCCTTTGTGAACTTGAACTGCATGAGGATGAACTCGGCTTTCTGATCAGTCAGCAGCTGCCGTCGCTCATCGATCTCTTGCGCGTACAGATCGATCTCTTCTCGGAGCTACACATGTTCAATGCAGGACGTTACAGTCAGAATTGATAGTCTCCCGGCGAGGAGAGCTCCATGGAAGAGCGGCTCACCTACCGTCTTATTGGTCGATATCCGCTCGAGATCTTGCACTGCGCTAAAGTAGTTGTCATTTCTCTATCCACACACACAACAACAACATAAGCCACATCACTGTGAGTCAAAGGCGTTCCAAGCAGCTTTGCTCAGGCTCTGGAAAAACTGTCGAACGCACCCAAATTTTCTTGAACGCGCTCACGATCAAAGGACGTGTCTCGATCCAGCATGGGGCGATCAGGTCCGACGCCGCACAGGGCACCACACCAATCTCAACGTCAGCCTGTCGACAAAAAAACGTAAGTTAGTCGGTGACTCACTTCATCTCATTGGCCCACACCAACCGCTCACCTTTGGTCGCAGAAACAAGATGTTCTCGTCGATTAGCTGCAGAAACTTGGCTTCGCCCTCCTTGCGATAACCGAACGGCAGCAGCGCCTCGACTGGGTGTACACAATTCACCGGTTTCTGTTTGTCTTTGATCAGAAATTGCTGTGGCGATGCCATCAAACCGCTCTTGGCCGCTACGCCAGTCACAACTTCGAGGCATTTCCACGCCTCGAGCGCTCGCAGTGCCTTCTCTTCCTCATCGTTCAGCTGCGAGCCATTGTTGTTGTTCTGGTTCTGAGAGATGGAGGTGACGTTGGAGAGATCGAGACTCCCGTCCAAGTGAATTTGACTCAGGATCAACGTCATGGCATCTTGGCGAAGCTCTTCGCACACATTGCGGATCAACTCCACGCGCTCTTTATGGGCTGTGATTGCTGCGAGGTCGCGCTCTTTCAGACGCTCAAAGACTGCAACCAAGTCGCTCCACCAGTCCCCAACGGCTTGAAGGATGAGTTGCGCTTCGTCTTCTTTGAAAGATACCGCTGGGAAGCCCTGCACGTCGAGCTCAGGCTCGTAGATCTGGAGTCCCAGTTTATGCTCCTCCTGTAGCCACACAAGTCAGCATACGAACAAGTGTTAGTATCTTTACCTCGCAGACACTGCGTGACTGTGACGTTGTTGTTTGGTACCTCCAGCTCGAGAAGTTTCTCCTCTGCAGAAGTTGTGTCGGCGACGCCCTTGGCAACTCGCAGCACAATCGCCACAAACTCGCCGTCATCAGCACCAAGTAGCGTCTGCAGCGCGTCAATACTGGTGGGCGTAATGCCTGCACGCGTGGGCATCACCACATGTGCGAGTCCCAAGCTAGTGACCTTGTGGATCCAGTGCACCCAGCTCTCCCCGTCTTTGTCGCTCAGCTCGTCGAAGTCTCGCAGGAAGAACACCAGAAACGGCTCCTCGTTCTCGATCTCTTGTGGCGGTGTTGGTTGGTCTGTCAGCTCGTCGTTGGGTTTTCTTGTATCAAGAGCTGGGTATGAGGATGTCTTTGCGCCTTGTAGTACTTTCAAGGCTTCAAGGACGTCGTCGAGCGTCGATGCTAAAGCACTGTCAGAAAAGAAGAAACGTTAGTTTTTTTCGGCAGTATGCGGTTAGATTATAGTGTAGTAGCCATATCAGTAAGCTCTTCACACCTCACGCGTGGGTCGAATTCGGCAGGCAGATCGGCGTGCAGCAACGCCTTGAGCGCCTTCCACCGCAGCGCAATGGCGCCGACGAAGAGCTCCGGGAAGCTGAACGGAGCCGTCAGCGTTCGCAATGTAGCGCGTGTGCTCTCATTGAGCGAGCCTGTTGCAAAATAACAATGCAGCTCGTAAGCGTAGTCGCATATCAGTCGTGACCTCTACAGTCCTAATTGAGCTGCTGGCGTACCGATAACCTGGGAGTCTTCCAGGACACTTCAAGTAGAGACATACAACCCACAACACCACAGCAGACACTACGATTAGCACTGCTATAGATACTGCAAACAGAGAGTGTGCTGAAGTCACTCACGCGCCCACCACCTTCGCAGGGTTGTCGCCTGGGGAGATGCCCAGCAGGTACGGGAACTTTGGCGCGTCCTTCGCGAGCCACGCCGTGCTGGTGGTCGCTGTCGCTGCGTCTTTCTGCTCTTCTTGTGGATCGAAGGCGCTGCTGCGGCTCGCACGTCGGTATCTGTGCAGGTTCTGTACTGCGTAGGCCACTCTATTGGCGTCGTCGTACCTCTCACACGCCTCGCCCAGCACCAGCGTCGCGCCGGCGGCAGCAACGGCGGCGTTGCGCACGAGCTTGAGGTGGTTCGCCATTTTCATCCAAGTCAAAATTGGCGAGCTTTGCCAAATTTGATTTACCGGTATACCGGTTTATAGCGGTACTAATAAATCCGACCGGTATTACCAGTACCGTGCTGATGAAACAGGGGCCATTGTTTTGAGTGATTTCATTGCAGCCAGTCAAGTTGAAATGGCACGAAGCAATGCCACCAGATCAATTGGCATTCGCATTCGCAAATTCAGCAGACGCCGACTTCAGCGCTCCAGTCGTCAGTGACCTCTTCGTGTCCTCGTGTCCGTCAGCAAGTGATGTGCATGTATGCGTGTCGTATTTATGTGAGTGGGGCGAATATTATCCATGGACGGCGCGTGATGTCTTCAAGCTGTGGGCGAAAGCCTGCAGAGTGAATTCCTCGTTTCTGAGAACCGCTGTACAAGCGGCTTCACTGAGACAACTTTAAGATTATCAAATGACTGATGCCTCTGTCAAAGCGTACATGAGAATGCTAGTGTGCCTGTGTGTGTGTGCGTCTGTCAGTTCACATAGTAATAGCCCTTGATAACAGTTGCGCAATAAACCAAATACAGTATCGCTTTTGATCCACTCAATTTGTCTCAATACTGTGCGCATACGAGCTATGTTAAGCATGCCCATACGGTCTTTGGCCTCGTGCCGCTTCGTGTTTCATCACGTTGATAATACTTGTAAATATGTTATAGTTGAGCTATCTACAGGAAAGCCGAGATGCCTCTGTCTGTCCGTTTGAGGTCGCCCACGATGCGCGAGCCCATGAACACGTGTGCGCCAGTCGTGCTGTCAAAGTCGTGGATCTCGTCGTACTCCCGTCGCAGACGCTCGACCGCCGAGCTCCGGTTGCTGGCGTGGCTGTTGACGCCCCAGCTCGTCTTGGACACTTTGCCCCACGTGCTGCCACTCGACGTGAGCGACTGCCTGCTCTTGCTCGAGTCGTCCGTGTTGGTGCCGCTGCTGTCGAGCATGGAGCACAAACTCTGGCCTTCGCTGCGTCCGTCGTCAATGAACGTCCCGCCGGCCTCGAGCATCGCGTCGATGGGGAGCTCGACAATGGGCGACATGATGGACTCGGCCGAGCTCGAGCTGAACGCCGTCGATATGTCCGAGTCCGTGGGCTCCATGTCGTACTCGTGGAGGCTTGAGAGCCGCGCGGCGTAGCCCCGCGAGTTGCCTCGTGCGCGCGCCTGTGGCAGTCCGAGCATCGCGTCCACGTCTACCCCTTCTGGACTCTTCTCTACGGTGCCCTCGTACGGAGACGTGTACTTGGCGAATGTATCATCAGGCCCTTCACTGCGCGTGCTGCTGCGGGTGGAGAACCTCGTGGAGAAGCGGCTGCGGAACAGGTTGGTGATGCGCGCGCCAAACACGCCAGACGGGCGACTGCGGTCTGTCTGCGTCCCGCGGAACGAAGTGAAAGTGCTGGCGTTCATCTCGTACGAGGAGGACATTGGCGCCCCGCCCTTGGGCATCTTAGCGATCGTGTCCAGGAGCTCCGTGAGGCTCGCAGCCGCCTGCGTGGCCGACGGCCTCACTGTCGGGTCCTGCGCCCAGCACTTCATAATGAGAGCCGAGAACATCTCGGGACACCCGAGCGCCGCATTGATCGACGGCCGCTCCTCGCGCACCACGCGGTCGCGCACTTCAAAGTCGAATTGCACGTCGTTGAATGGCACCGCGCCGTCCGTGGCTATCTCCCAGAGGACCATGCCGAAGCTGTACATGTCAGTCGCGCGGCTGTAGCGGCAGTTGTGCGGGTCCACGAGGATCTCGGGCGCTGATATCAAACAGAATAAGTTAGACTCCAGCTACACAGCAGAGCTAACGACTGTCACGTACCATTCCACCGCCAGGTGCCTGCGAAGGACGTGAGCTCGTTGAAGACCGTCTGGTTGTTTCGCAGCGTCAGCTCGGGGTTGGTCGCGCCGTTGCGGTTCACAAAGTTCGCCACCTTGGAGATCCCGAAGTCCTACATATAACACCAGCATCAGCATTAGTGTACATCTTCCACCAGCAACAAGAAACCAATTTCCATATCCCAGCAACAGCAAGACGTACTGCGAGCTTGGCCTGCCACGTGTCGGTGACCAGGATGTTGGTGCCCTTGAGGTCGCGGTGGATGTACGTCGGGTTGCGCGCATGCAAGTACGTCAGGCCCTTGGCCACGTGCAACGCCAGCGAGACCTTACGGCGCCAGTTGAGTGGGAAGTGCTTCTTGAGCACGTCCTTGAGACTGCCGCGCGCGCAGTACTCGGTTAGAAGGCCGAGCTTGCCCTGGTAGTGTCCCGCACGGATAAAGAGCGTGACGTTGGGGTGCCGCAGCCGCGCGCAGATGGACGCCTCTTCGATGAACGCGTGCTCTGAGTTCTGGATCATCGTCTGGTAGAGCTCCTTGTCGTGACCCGCGTTTGGGAGCTTGAGCACCTTCATGGCCACGTCGATGCCGAGCCACTGCGCCTTGTAGACCGCCCCCGCTGCGCCCTCGGCGATGAACTTAATGTCGCTCAGGCCGTCGAGCTCTTCGAGTGTCACCTTGTCTGCCGCGTAGATGTTCGCTTCGTCCACGAGCTCCTCGGTCGTGGGAGGCGTCAGGCGCCAGCAGTCAGGTTGCACGCCGTACATGTACGCATTAAGCACGGGCACCGCGAAGATGAGGCAGTCGGCGACGTAGAGAACCGGCACGGGTACTACAGCCCGGCCGATCCAGCTCGTGACCATGTACGGCAGCTGCAGCAGCGAGATCAGGAGCACGTACTGCAGCAGCTTCTCCTGGAGCAGCATGCGCGGCGACGGCTCCATCCAGCCGAACTTGCGGCTGTAGAGCACGACTGCGGCGGCGAGTACTATGGTGAGTGAGACGCAGAAGACCAAGGCTTGGAAGTAGACGAGGAAGGCGTGTGCGCGGTCCATCTCTTTCTGGGACGCGATGCCGCTGGCTGTGACCTGCAACTCGCCTGCCCAGGCCATGCCGTAGACGCCGCCGAGCGTCCAGGCCACGAGCCAGCTCGTGCGCACGAAGAACTGCGAGTTGCCGCCCGTGAGCACGAAGGCCGCGAGGATGGGACTCCAGACCACGGACGCCAGGAACGACAGGTTGAAGAGCGCATCCACCGTCACGCCCGCGACGCCCTGCGTCATGCTCGCATAGCCCATGACGAGGCGCATGACGTGCGCGACAACACCGGAACACGCGAACAGCCAGTCCGTGAGGATGACGCTGAAGAAGAGCGCCTCAGTCACGCGGTGCGCCGTCTTGCGCATGCGCCGGTAGAGCGCCGTAACCACGAGCGACGACGCGATGGCGGCCACGGCCACGACTGTGAAGCGCAGCATCACGAGCGACGGGTCCAGCTCCATGCTTCCAGTCCCCTGTGTCTATGCGTAGAGAGGTCAGGCCCCAGCGCTCGGTGGAGCTCTTGGCGAGTGACCCAATTGCAGTCTGTTCAGTACGAGAGCAGGTTGACGTCCCGCCAGCTGGTGCCTGCTGCCCCACCTTTCCCTACTAGTGCAGATTGATTGACACTGCGTGTGGACGTCTCGTTAGGAGATTCTGCTACGAGTGAATGGAAGGAAGAAGAGGCCGGCGGTGCCACGCAGCGGAGGTGAGAGATCCCACACGCAGCACCAATACGAGGCACCACGATGAGTTTCTGTGCTTGTGCTGGCTTGAGGCTCGAAAAAAAATACCCTGAGCTTGAAAAATACAAGTTTCAGCGAGAAAGGAGTGAAGTCACTCACTTACCTCTTTAGCAAATGAAGTTGAAACCAAATTATACTTATACATACAAAATACTGAGAAAATGTATTTTTGCATGGTCTATTCGTTTGCTGAACAGCATTATCGACTCAATATGCAAGGTCGTTTTAGAAGGTCGACTGGTAATTTTGCGCAATTTTCCGTTGCCTGAGTTCAATCTTGCTTTGGATCCCAACCTGAGATCATCATGGAGCAGCTCAAGGGCGTCGAGTGGGCCAAGTTCGCGCAGCAGCAGGGCGATAGGAAACAGGCGGTGCAAGAGGTACGTCCTCCATGATGTGTCTTATGACGCGCTCGCCATTACAGAGCTCACATAGTAACCTTGTCGTCATTCTTTCTGGTATTGTAGCTCCTCAAAGCGCACGCGCTGGATGGGAATGCGGCGGTAAGCACGGCCGACGTCGCAGAGCTCCTGCTGTCCGCACTCACTCAGCTCAGCACCGGCAACGCCAAATACGTCGCGCCACTCCACGCAAAGCATACCGACGAGGAGACAGCGGCGCTGCACAGTCAGCGCAGTGATAACGTCACCACAGTCGTCCAAGAGGCGGTAGCACAGCACCTCCTCCACGACGACAACCCACTGGTCAACCTGTTCGACTGGGACGCGTACACTGCACGCTTGGAGAACCTTCGCGCGGGTCTCCCAGAGGAGGAGTTCAACCACGCAGTAGCCGTGAAAGCGAACCCACTGCGGGGCATTCTCCGCGAAGCGCAGGCTCGTGGCTTTGGCGCCGAATGCGCGTCTTTTGCTGAGGCGAAGCACGCACTCTCGCTGGGATTCGAGCCGCGCAAAGTCGTCTACGACTCTCCATGCAAGACGCTCGACGAGGTCAAGCAGCTGCTGCTCGCGGGTGTGTTCATCAACCTGGACAACGAGACGGAGGTGGAGAAAGTGCGCCAGGTGTTTCAAGAGCTCGGAGACGCCGGGTACCCGTCTGGGAAGCATCACGACCAGATCGGTCTGCGCATCAACCCTGTGGTCGGCGGAGGCACTATCGACGCCACGAGCACGGCAACCGTCACGAGCAAGTTCGGACTGCCGCTGACTACCGAGACCCACGACCGCTTGATCCAACTGTTCAAGGACAACGAGTGGCTTCAGGGCGTCCACGTCCACGTCGGCTCGCAGGGTTGTCCGATTGACTTGCTAGTCGCGGGTGCCAAGAGAGCCGTGCAGTTCGCGTTGGAGATCAACACGCTTGTGGGCAGACAACAGATCAAGGTGATGGACATTGGCGGCGGGATGCCCACAGTCTATGACGGTGGCGTGGCAGAAGCCTACGATTTTAAGGAGTACGGCGACGCTCTGCGTCTTCAAGTCCCGGAGCTCTTTACAAGCGGATTTACGACCGTAATCACGGAGTTCGGTCGAAGCATTTTCGTGAAGCCTGGGGTGACTGTCTCGAAGGTGGAGGCTGTGAAAGACTGGGCGGGGCAGCATATTGGCGTGGTTCACGTGGGAGCCGACCAGTTCCCTCGAACGGCGTACCTGCCAGAGCTCTGGTCGCACTGCATCACTGTGCTAGGCCAGGACGGCAGCGCGAAGCCGAGCTCGAGCGAGTTCACCAAGCAAGACATCGCGGGTCCGCTGTGCTTCTCGGGGGATTTCATGGCGAAGCAGCTCTTGCTCCCGCTCATCGAGGTGGGTGACTTTGTCGTGATCCACGACACAGGCGGCTACACCATGTCGATGCAGTCCAAGTACAACAGTCGCCAGGCGTCCTCCGTGTACGCGTACTCAACGAAAGACGGCCGCGTGAAGTTTGCGCTCCTCAAGGAGCGCGAGACTGCGGAAGAAGCTCTGGCGTTCTGGGGAATCGACCACGCCATCCAGCTGTAGTAAGTTACTCGTGAAGCTTGCTTCCCTGGACAAGAGCGGACCTACTCAAGTACATCAACAGCTCAAAGCTTTACGAAAAGTATGCATTTGCTTACTCTCTGTTTCCGTTGACATGACCACTCTTTCATGACTGATCTTTCGCACCGCAGCACCAGCAAACTCTCGTTCTCCTCTACTCTCTCCCTCTCTAGTAGCTGCTTTCGAGCATGCTGCGGATGTACATCACCTGTGCAAACGCAATACCGATCAGCACCAGGTTCGTGAGCAGCGAGAGCCACTTGACGCGCGAGTTGGCGCTCTCGGCGGCGTCGCGACTTCCTCGTTCGCTGTGGAGAATGTACGAGATGTCGCCGCGCAGCGTGAACACGGTCTCCTTGAAGTACGCGACCTCACGCATGAGGTCGATCCCCAAGTCTGTTGGGCATTTTCAGCAGCTTAGTCAGCAAACCGTTTGTCTAGAATCACGAAGTTGTCATTGACTCACCTTCGACGATGATCTGCGGGTAATAGTCTGGAGTGACGTGGGTCATGCCAAACACGTTCGCTTCCGCGTCTTCGTTGGCGAAAAGCTACACAAACCAGCCACAACAGGAGGCGAGAAGCGTGAGCAACCAATGACAGACTTCAGCATATGGGTCAACAGTGTTCCACACAACGTACCGCAAAGGTGAGCGTCTCCTGCTGGATGTTGAGCTTGGACGAGAAGAGTTCCGTGATGTCGAAGGCGAGGTGGCTGCCTATCTCGGTCACCGCATTGTTAATCGTGCGATCCTTATACTCGCCACGCAAAAAGCTACGCAGTTGTTCACAATAGGCACGTGAGCAACGGCTCGCCACAATCAGTTATCACTATAGGCGTACATGGTGGCAATACGTACTTATGGAGCGAGTTCCACGTGATCGGGTACTGGAGCTTGTGCGGGAAGAGGCTGAGAGTAATGTCCACTTGCTCCTTTGAGAGGCTGTCCACTGCGAGCAGCAGCTGCACGCGTGTGTTGGGGCGAATGAGGCTCGATGACACGCTCTGCAGGTCAAACTCAACAATGCCAAACGAGGAGGGCTCGCCCTTGGAGGAAGCGAGCGACATGGACGTGTAGATCGTCTCGTCCGCATTGGCCTTAGTGAGCGTGGCCGCGACGTTCGGGTACAGCACGAGGCTTACGCTGCCTGTAAATGGTGGTGCAATAGAGCACATGTCAGCTACACTGTACTACGAGTTATGGCAAGGTAATGGAGGAGGAACGAAGGCGCACCGGTGGAGATGAAGTCGAACGAGTAGAAGACGACGAATTTCTCCGACGAGCCGCCCAGCTTCCTGAAGCACAAGTGATAGAGCCCCGACTCGCGCGCCGTTGTGGTCAAGTGGTTATTTTGTGTCTTGTTCCACGACTGCACGACCTTCATGGACGGCGTCTTGATCTGCTCACAACAACAGGCATGTTACGACATCTCCACCACGACAACCACACACACAGAGTAAAGCGAGTCGCACCGAGACGTCCATGCGATCCCATCCCTTCGGGTCCAGCAGCCCGAAGCGGAAGAGGATCTTGTTGTCCGACGCCCTCGCGTCCACTTCTTCCAGAAAGCATTCCTAGTGACAGCCATATAGATACAACGCCATGTCATTAGTTCCCCTACGAGTCGGAAAGATACATGTGTGTTGGGGGCGAGTGGTCCGTTAGAAACGCACCTCCGAGCGCGTTTGCAGAGGGAACGTGAAGCGCGAGCCCTGCGCCGAGACGAGCGCCGTCGCCACGCTCAGCAGCGCCAGCAGCAGCAGCGCCGTCGCGGTCCTTCCTCCTCTCGTCGCCATGCTGGCTCTCCTTCAATTTGTTGTGGGCAAAATAGATCGCGATAGGATTTTCAGAAAATTGTTTGGAACATTTAACCGATATTTAGACTCATAACAAATAACTATATTCGATAGCTTCTGAAATTTGTATAACGCGTGTTAAGATCGAGGTTGAAGCACGAAGAGACGCGTTCACACGATGACGACAAAGTTCAAGCGCGCACATGCGATCGTAGAGGAGGTGGCTGCCACCCCCTGTCTCCAATGGGATGGATACTGTGAAGGTGCTCATGCACTTACTTATTTATGTGCAAATGCAGCTGAGCTGCGCGCGCGAACTGGACGACGAGGCCGGAGAGCGCGTCGTGCGCATTGCCAAGCTCAACGACGTGTTCCTTGAGTGCGAGTCCATCGAGTGAGTGGAATTGCAAGCTTCGGTAGACGCTCTGATTTTTGGGACTGATGCGCATTCACTTGTGGTTTGCGCCAGAGAGCACATTGCTCTAGCAGATGCACTATTGACCCACTGCCCGGCCATCACAGCAGTATTGCTGCAACCAGTGATCGAGGTACGATGCATATACGAGCAGAATACAGCAACTCGCTATAACGTGTCCAATGCGCACTCACGACGCACTCTGGAGCTTTGGCTGGAGCAGGGTGACGAGCTGGTTCACGTGGCGCTTCGTGCGCTGCTAAACTTTAGCTCCAGCACGCATTGTTGTCAGCAAATCGTCACACGTGGTGGTGTAGAGGCGCTGGTCGCGATCCTGCCGCTGTCTCACCCGCTCGTCCAAGTGCTTGCGCTGCGCGTGCTGCTTCAACTGACAGTCGACGATCGCAAGCGCACTGCCCGCCTGTGCACACGGAGCTGCCTGAGTGTGTTGAGCCGACTGCTAAGACCCCACGCAGCAGCCACCGACTCAGAACTCAAGGAGAAGACGCTTGAGGGCGACGCGAGGACGACGCAGGCGGATGGCGCGTGGCGGCTGCTGGTGGCGGCTGTGCTGCCTCTGCTGAATGTTCTTACGAGCAGCTCGCGCTTCGCGAGGCTGGCAGCCACTTGCGACAAGCATTTACGCGACGCGCTGGAGACTACAGAGCGCCGCATGCGCTGTGCGAGTGTCCAACAGCAGGAGCACGAGCAGGTCCTTCGAATCTTGTCGCGCACGTACGTGTCCAACGACTGAACACTTTGCAATCCATTGTGTGGCCCACACCAGGGATTAGGTAACGGTTCAAATATGTATTTTCGGAGGTTTTCAATCCGTTTTCAAAGGTTATATCAACCTCTGATTTCAGGTAAATCAGTAACAATCCAGGTTTCCCGTTCTATTTCCATTCAAATATCAAGTATAAATATGATATCGAGCATTATACACAGTAATAAGGTTTTTATTCGTCCAAACAGGATGTCGTCGTCACATTGCCATTCCGAATCAACTGAAGAAAATGATGCGCATCATCCCAAAGCGACGACGATCGCTTTAGAGAGGGGACGCAAGCAGCAGGCAGCTTGTTGCGCCCTGCTCCAGCTGGCACTCAGTTCCCATTTTCGTCCGTCGTCCACTCTCCGGTCCTCGTCCGAAACTACCGCCCTCTCCCCCTCCCTCCTCCACGCACACTCGCCCGCTTGACCCGCGCGCGACTGTCCGCTCATCGTCCTCCACCATTGTGCTCCAGCGCCTGCTCGAGGCCGTGCCCTGGGCCTACCGAAACTTACTTTCCATCCTGCCACGCGTCGGTAACAACGACATCGAGATGATGACGCCCCACCAACGCAACATCGACGAGATCAACCGCCTCGACGGCTTCGACGTCATCATCGTGTGCACGTCCACGCCGCACCAGGCAGAGTACTGGCAGGACCGACTCATGGCCACGCGCGGCTCCATCTCGCCCGCAGCCGCCAAGGTCATCGCCGTCTTTGAGGACTGGGACGGTGGAGCCGGCAACGGCCTCGGCACGCTTTACGCCTACACCAAGGCTGTGCGCGCCGGCAAGGAGCTCTACGGCCTGGACATTCCGGCGCTGCTCGCCGCCGGCACGATCAGCGTCGCGCTCTACCACACGGCCGGCAAGGGAACGCGTCTCGCGCCTCTCCCGGGCAGTGAGAACAACAACAAGTCTGGCGTCAAGCTCCCCGCGATGGTCAAGGTCAAGGACCTCTTCGTGCCCATGACGATCCTCGAGGCCGTCGTGAAGCAGACCGGCGTGTACGCTTCGAGCCGTCGTGGCCGGCTTTCCGTCTTCTGGGGCGACCAGGTGTTCATCCCATCGGCGGACGTCAAGTACAAGTCCGAGCACCACATCGACATCCTCGCGGCGCTCGCGCCCATGCCCACAGAGGAAGAGTGGAGCGAGAAGGGGCTCGAAAAGTACGGACTCATCGTCGTGAACCAGCAGGATGATGCCGCACAGGTCGACAAGGTGACCCACGAGACCGCGATTCGCCTTCTCGCGTCGTTCGGCGAGATGAAGTCCGTTGGTACGAGTCTCGGCTCGTTCAGCGTCGACTCGGACATGCTCGAGGCGCTTCTGACCGAATTCAAGAAGGAGCTGGCGGCCAAGGAGGGCAAGTTCGACAGCGACCCGCACTTTTGGATGCCTCTCACTCTCGAAGAGGCCGCGTACACGGAGGTGATGGCGCAGAAGGGCGTCGAGGTCGCCGTGTCGGCGACGCACTACGCGCGCATGCAGGCCATGATGAAGACCTTTGAAGCCACGCGCAAGCACAAGCGCGGTCTATTTGGCTGCGTGGACGTTGGCAGCGACGTCTACTGGTGGGACTACGGCCAGCTCAAGCTCTACCTGAAGAACAACCGCCTGGTGACCCAGCCGGGTGTCGAGGCCGACTGCCTGCGCTCGTTCCTGGGCATCAAGGACAGCCTCGAGCACAGCAACATTGGCAAGGACGTCGTGATCAAGTCAGCGACGGTGCTTAACTGCGAATTCGCGCAGGGGTCGATTGCGCACAGCGTGCTGAGCGGCGTGTGCGCTCGCGAGGTGAACGCCGAGGGCTCGATCCTGATCAACGTCACGGCGCGCACCATCTCTGCGCCGCACTGCGTCGTGTACAACGTGACGTGTGACGAAGCCGAGGGCTTGGTGCTCGAGGAGGGTGCCGTGCTCGTGGGCGTGCTGCTGCCGAACGGCGAGAAGGTCGTGATGCGCTCCAACCTCGAGACGTGTGGCGGCGAGGCCTGGAAGACCATCCTCGAGGAGAACGAGCACTCGTTCGAGAGCATCTACGAGCTCAACGCGCACGCGAATGTGTCGCAGCTCGAGAAGCTCATCCAGGATCAGCACCTGAAGCTGCGAGAGGTCGTATTAGCATAGAGAAACAATAAGTAGAGACAGCTTTTTTTGCACATAAGTGCGTCGCAATTCCCAACACACACGTCCCTTATGTATCACACATGGCCTCTTGTCTGTTGCAATGCTGCAGTGCGCGCTCACTACGTCCACTGCATGAAAGCGGAGCTGCCCATGAACATCATCCCCTCCGGACAGCTTGGGCGCGCCGGAATCAGATGCGCCCTGTCGCATCACGCACTTGACTTGGAATTTGTATACTTTAGTGTTGGCAAGCCCGAAAAGCGAAAAGGCAACGCAAAACCATACAAAAAGCAAGTCAAGTGCGTGATGCGACAGGGCGCCAATCAGAAGGAGCCTTTGTAAAATGATTACGCGATATCCTAATTGAAGGTTCCAGATTAGGAACTTGTCCAATTGCCATTTTTGCTCAAGATGAGTGCACTCCAGGCACTTGCGGCCGTGACCGCGGCGGTGGTTCTGCAGCAGCTCAGCAGCCGGCGCGCGCGGGCGCTGGCAGCACAACAGGCCGCAAAGATAAAGGCCACGGCAGAAGCGCAACAGAAAAAACCGACGGGCGGTGATGCCCGCGAGGAGGCCTTCGTGGTCGAGATCGAGTACTGCACGGGCTGTCGCTGGATGCTGCGCGCCGCGTGGCTCGGCCAGGAACTGCTCACGACGTTCCAGAACGAACTGCGCTCTGTGAAGATCACGCCCAACTCGAGCACGGGCGGCGTCTTCCAAGTGTACGTCTACGACGAGAACGCGTGCGACCTCAGGGTCAACAGCGGTGGCGAGAAGGAGCTGCTCTGGTCGAGAAAGGCGGCTGGGCGGTTCCCAGAATCCAAGGAGCTCAAGCAGATCGTGCGCGACTTCATTAGTCCCGACAAGGGGCTCGGCCACTCGGACAAGAAGTGAGCTCACCAGTCTAAACGCCCCTCATAGAAGCTTTGGATTGCGCTCGTCTCTATTTATGGTACCTCATCACTTGAAACTCTGTCGTCTCGCTTGGATGATGATGTCCGAGCCAGCACTCACCAGCGGCGGAGGGGCCAGCGCCATGCTGTTGTTCGTAGTGAGAGCTGGGAAGACGACCTTCGGTCTGGGGCAAAAAGCGATTGATTAGCCTTGGTACTGAGTAACAAGAGCACAAACCAAGAGTACCCACCTTGAAAAGATCTGGCGCAGACTCTTGCCGACCGAGACGACGCCCGCCAGTCCCGTGTACGTGGCCCGATGCCCGTCGGATTGCGTCACGCACTTCATCGCTGACGTCTGGAAGTCGCGCCACGCCCACGGATGCGCCTACAGAGTTGTAAAATTCATTAGTTTAAGCATGAAAACCATTTCAGTCTTTTCGCTTGACAGCCAAGGCGTACGCGAATCATCTGGGTCGTGTAACGCTGCTCGGGGTCTTTCTCCAGGATCTGTGTAGTGCAATCACAATTTCCGCATCAGCTCCAGACTGAGAGATCACACGAGCCTACACAAGCTGAAACCAATTCGTACATGCTGCAAGAGATCGATCAGCTCCTTCTCGACCACGCGATCGCCGATTTGTTCAGGAAACACGATCGGGTCATTCTGTGGTGCCAGCAGTAGGACGTCGTTAGAAACGCCCTACGGGATGAACAAGTACAAGCCCACAAATGTCGATTTTCACCTGGATCCGACTGTAGAGCTCCGTCATTGTCTTGGCTTCAAACGGAGGATGGCCGTACACGAACATGTAGAGCGTGACACCGCAGGCCCAAATGTCGACTGGCTTGCCGCGAAAGTTTTCCCCCGTGAGCATCTCGGGCGCTAATATTAATACATGGTTGCTTATTAAACCAGATAAGTCATCATGAACTAAGACAACTTGACAGTTCATACCATTGAAGATGGCGGTTCCTGCTGTTTGTCGGAGGCTCTCATCCTCGCTACCCATTTCCTACATGGAAATTCGAGTTTCGACAATGTTAGCTCATACCTTTTACAAGCTCAAAACAAATGTCATCAAATCCGAAAGGCCAATTACTTACATGCGAGACGCCAAAGTCTGCGATCTTGAGAATCATTCCTCCTTCGCCATCACTTTTGAGCAGCAGGTTTCCAGGTTTGATGTCACGATGAATGATCTGCACACAACAGTATGATTTTAGTTTCCAGACCTGGAAGTGAGGCTCATCAACTATTGGTGAAACGAATCGTACCTTGTTCTCGTGCAGGAAATCGATTCCTTCGATCTAGAATTTTGAGAGAGAACAGAGAAGAAGAATCAGTCATCCAATCACCAGCTAGCGAATTCTCCGCTCTTGGGCTTACCAGGTGACAGAAGTACAACTTGGTGAGCTCGGGATTCAGCGGAGTGCAGTGGCTGTATGGAAAGTAAATTTATAAAACACCCAGAAAATGGCACAATGCAAGATGGCAACCTTCACAACTCGAAAACACTCACGTGTCGTCATCAAGCACTGTTCCGCCTTCCACGAGCTCGCTGATCATGTACAGCTCATCGCTTTCTGTTCAAAACAAGTCAGTCAGCTCGCTTATAAGACCTCCAAATAATAATATGTTGGGAAGTCCACATCAATGTGAATCGCACCATCCGTGTCAATGACTTCGCGCAGCACGACGATGTGGCGATGCTTAAAGCGCTTCCAGATGTTCAGCTCCTTCTTCACGCTCTGCAACGCATTGCCGAATCGCCCAACGCGCACACGCTTGAGCGCCTTCTTGTTCACGATTTTCGCGGCGAAAATCTCTTTCGTCTCGTTCGACTGGACCTTCAGGACCACGCCGTACGCGCCACGGCCGAGTTCTTCCAGGAAGGTGCTGCGATCAAAAACAACAAACACAAGCTTAGAAAACGTCAGCCCGACCATGAATGCCGATCTCAACAACTAAACGCACTACTGGTTGAGGTGGCGACGACCCTCTTCGTCCACAGAGGTGGTGATCTTCTTGGTCTCGCGGAATGATTGACCGCGCTTGCGCATTGGCACAATGGGCTTTAACCCACCCAGCTGGCGCTCCGAGCCACCGATACCCCCTGTGGAGACGAATTTGTTCGTTCGGACCTGCGGCGCGACAACGTTGTCTGCGACGACGACGTTGTCGATAATGATGGTCGGACCGAGCTGCGCCGTAACATTGTCGAGCGCATTGAGGTTGGGTAGCAGCGAGGGCTTCCGTGCATTTGCGGCGTCCATGAAGTCCTGTCTGCCTCTCTCTCTCTCTCTCTTGTGCAGGTAACTTTACTCGGTTCTCTCAACTTCAAATGCGTGTCTTGGAACTGGTACGCAGTTCGGCTCTCGCAGTGCAACTCCTAAGAATACAGCCGCAGAGAACGTGAATGACGCACGAAAATAGACTAACGAGTCTATCTCTGGACGAATGTTGCGTGGAGAAACGATAAGTGCACGAGATGTCGCACGCTGGACCAGACATCGAGTCAGCACCAAATACAGATCATTGTTAGATGGGATTTACCGCTTGGCTCTCAGCGACAAAGGCACGATGTCGACAGGCTGGACCTAGTGACAGTCCAGTAGCGCCTTGACGTTGTCGCGCACACGCACGAGCCACGTGACTTGCTCATCCAGGTGACTCAACATCTCTTCGAGTTGCGGGATCGGCACTGAAATGCTCGCGTGGTCCGTGATTTCCACCTTCTGGCCGCGGAGGTTGCTAGAACAAAGGAGTACAAGGTCAGCATCAACCAAACTCATGGTCAAGCCATTGCTGAATAGTTTTCTTGCCCTCCTCTTCGTACCAGACGCAGCCGGCAAACTCCTTCTTGGTGGTGCAGCCCTCGGGGATGGCTGTCAGGCTCTTTTGCGTCGTAGCAACGCTGAAAGCTTCCAGAAGCTGTCGTAGAGGTTGATTATTAGAGATACTGTTAGTGGATCTGACTGTACTTACCAGTTAGTTGGTACAAATACGCACTAGTTCGCCTCGGTGGATGGAGAAATCCACGATTAGCTCTGGCGGCAGTGGAGACTTGAAGGTCTGCGAGTGATACACATTACAAGAAATCAGCCAGGGAAAAACAAACCTCCAAAATCCCATTGCCGCAAGCGCACGTGGTCGATGTGGGAGCTGTATGGGAAGCGACGTCGACTGGGCAGCCTCAGCACGTTCGCGGCATTGCGAAGCTCGTGGCAAATACGACTCAGGCTCTACACAAATGATAGACACGATTAGAGATCATCACCTCAGTCAATAGGCATGGTGATTGAACGCAGAGCTTTGCTGTACACTATACGCACCTGGAACACCGCGCGCACAATGTCCACAAACAGGTCCACGTCCTCATTATCCAAATCACTAGCGTTCAGATCCTCATTTTGGTGCTCCAAGAAGCCTTTGAGCGCCACGAGCCGCCCCAGTTGGTTCTGGACGATGCCGTGGAACTCGAGGATCTGGTTCAGCACGCAGTACTGCTGCAGCCTATCCGGATGCAAGCAAAACAAGATCATTAGAGAGGCTATTGTATACCTTAGCAATATAAAAGTATAACCGCTATACACTCACGCAGCGATAATGGGTCCATTGCGACTGAGCTTTGACGGCAACTTAATCTCGAGGTTGGCCAGCACCACCAGGTGGCCCTGCACAGTGTGACACCATCAGCATCACACAACACACTATATACTACTACACGTACAAATTATACACACGCCACATTAGGTACCTCTACGCGCACGTCGGCCTTGATCGCGGTCGTGGCCGCAGACCGCGAGAAGCGGATGCGGCCCCAGAGGAAGTCGAGGCGCTCGAGCTCCTTCTGCGCGGCGTCCATGGCGGCGCCCACGTCCGTCAGCAGGAACAGCCGCGTCTCGCGCTTCTGCTCGTACAGTAGACGTATGTGTTAGTGTTACACAACACACGCTCATACAACCAGCTGCATGCAGAGAGACGCACCCACGCAGCGAGCTCGTCGTCAACATCCGCTGGCATTTTCAAGTGTTGAAGAGCGTTTTGGCGGTCGGCTTACATTCGGGTCACATTCCACACAATCATGGCATATAAAGAGGTCAAATTGCCTATTTATTATGCATACCCCTTCAAGTAGCGAAATGGCTACAGCTGTATTTTTCTGAGGTGGAGGTCCTAATCATAGCAACAAGAGAGAGAACAGCTTGGTGAGAAGAAGCGCATGGCGACGGCTGCGGAGACGAGCGAGGACGTGCAGACGCGTGATCTCTACAATGCGCTACGTACAGGCGACGTGGGCGTTAGGTGGGAGCTTATCAAGATTGGAGGGATGGCGTTTGTTGTAGTGTATCCCAAGTGACTCACATGCTTCTGTTGGTCAGCTTTGAGGCGATCATGCACGACATCTACTTCCTGCAGCACCGTCACTTTACGCTCTTTGACGCGAAAGACGCCTTTCACTCGTCCACAGGCACGTTCTGTCTTCATCAAGAACTCTCGGAGCCCACACAACTAACATCTATCTTCACACAGGAGCGAACGAGCGGTTCCTCATCTACCGCAACTTCCAGTACGTGATCACCAAGCTAGCTAAGGCGCGCGCTAATACGTCTGCTGATCCGAGTAGAGCGCCTTTGAAAGGCAGTCAGCGTACAACCGCTCTTTTGGAAGAAATCGCGCTTCGTCACGCTGAGCAGCCCCTCGATCCGAAAATGGACTCGCTGCGACGACAGCTCATCAAGCACTCGGTGCTTGAAGTGCTTGAGCTGCACCTGCCCAAGTTCATCCAGAGCTTCCAGTTGTACGGCAAGGAGAACGCGATTTTGGTGCACACGACGCGCGCCCATGCGCTCGACACGTCGTCCACGATATCGCTCGACGGCTTCCTCGATTTCCTCAACGCCTACTTTGAGTACGAGGCGTTCTTCTCGTTCCAGCAGATTCAGCAGGTCAGTGCGATCTAAACGCCTGCTGTATCGGATACCAGTTGCTAAGCTGAACATGCACTCTATTTAGATGGTGACCGAGATGAAAGACGCCTTCACCCGTAGCCTCGAGCCGGATCTCGAGCCACACGAGATGTACTTTTGCCACTTCATCGAGCTTTTCTGTCGTGTGGCATCCGAGTACCACAACCAGATCCTCATCCGCGAAGGCGCTCAGCTGCGAAGAGCCATCGAGTCCTGTCGTCTGGAATTCAGCATCGAGCTACTCTTGCAGCACATGAACATCAAGATTATGCGCGACGCGCACGAAACGTCTAGGCAGCAGCAACCAAAGCCACAGCCGCAAAATCCGCAAGCTCAAGTCCCAAGAGATGCTCTCTCGACGCTAGAACTCGATCTCGAAGGCCTAACACTCGAAGTGGACGCTGATGAGACCGTGACGTTTGAGTCGCTCATTAACGACATCCGGATACACTTGGAGGCCTTTGAACGAGCGAACATGGGAGGCCCGAAGCACACAAAACGCTGCCACAGCGTGCTTTTTGCGAGACTTCCACCCCGCAAAATGGTTCCTGGCAGCTCTAGTGACTCGGCGACAATCTTGGGAGGAAACCTCGGCATCTCTGATAAGATTCCACTGGTGACGCTCATTCACGAACTCGTTTCGCCGCCGCCTTTGCCCTCGAACGTGCTCAAGAAGCTCGAAAAGGCCATCACGTACCAGAACATGGGGCAATACAACGTACATCCCATGCATACTACAGTAGAAACAGACGAAAGCTCATTTCTAACAATGACTGTACGCTTTTACACGTGCTCAGATGGCGCTCGGAGCTCTCGAGGTCTGCAAAACACGGTACAACGCGTCCAGGTACGCCCATCCAAACCATTCCGACAATTTCCCACTTTCAGAAAACCAATTTCCCACTTTTGAATCAATTTCTCGCTTTTTGGCCATTTTCGTATATTGGCAGGGAATCTGGACCCCCGCTGGGCGGAGAGGACGTCGAAGTGCGCGTGTTCTTTCACCTCACGACTGCAAGCGTCCTCGACAGCGCGCGCAAAGATTTCCAGGCACTGCGACACCACTTTGAAGCGCTTAAGCTCGCCAATATGCTCGTGCCAGCCACACACCCAGGTCGTGCACTTGCAAAGAGCTCTCTCGGGTGTATGCTGTACTACGCGGGAGAGATTGGACTGGCGAAGAAGTGCCACCAACAGGTGCTCGAGACTCGGAAGCTTGCGTCAGATCTTGGCGATGAGCACGTTGACACGGCCACGGCCATGAACAACCTCGCGTGCTGTCTAAGCCAGGACCCGACTGGCACGGCCATGGAGGACGCGTACCTGCTGCTCAAGGAGGCCAAGCGCATCTACTGCGACGCCTTTGGGACGTCCCATCCACGCGTCGACGTGCTGCTGCGCAACTTTGAGCGCGTCAAGGCCTGCCAGCGCATGGTCGTCGCGGACCCGCAGGGTGCACTCGACCGCGGCGAGTACGCGCACGTAATCCCCGGCAGCCGGTTCCAGATCCGTGCGCTCGTGCCGATCGTCAAAATCGCAGTCAAGAGCGGCGGGAAGAAGAAGAAGAAGGGCTCTGGCGGTGCCAAGAAGAAGAAAAAGTGAGGTTGCAATGATGTATCTTCTAGAACGCATTACAATAGCGGCTTGAGCTGCTCATACAGGATGCAGATTCTATCAGGCTCTCGATGGAGGCTTCTTTTTGAAAGTACAGTGGCTTGGGAGGTTGTCTTAACGGCGCTTCGCATTCCATTGTGCGCGGCTTGAGCATTGTCTTCTTGGCTTGGACCCTCGTTGTGTAGCTTTTTGTCGCTATCTATGCGGTCTTGAGCTTCTTGCTGCTGGTGCCAGTCACAGCGTTCAACACGAGCGTGAGGATGACGGTCAGCGGCGCCTTCCAGTATTTGTCGAGAGCGAACCACGCGACGAGGAAGTTGAGCACCATGGCCTCCAGCTGTCGCTCCTGCTGGGTCATGAAGTGGGTGGCGACGTGCGCCACGAGTCCGATCGCGCCAGAGACGAGCAGCATGCGCACGAGCGACCAGATCATACTGAGAGACAATGCAACGAGCGTGTTGGACTGGTGATAGTGCTTGATATAGCGCAGCACGAGGCCGCTGGCGAAAAGGTTGGCGGTCGAGACGAGCACGAAGCCAATCGGGTGCGCGTCCACGCTCGTGCTCTGCCACTGCGAGACCATCTTGGAGATCGTCACGGCCTTGAGCCAGCTCACACAGAGCCCAATGATGCAGTTGAGCACGGGCTGTGGGACGCGCAGCACTGCGATTGCAATCTCCACCGCGAAGTAGATCGGCACCACGAGTTTCACAGTCTCCTCGTACTGCGGCGCGGCGCCAAAGAGCGGGCGGATGATGGTCGTGCCGGCTGAGTTGGCCAGGATGGCCACGAGCAGCGCCTTGCAGTGGCCCCAGACCGCCACACGCAGGGTCTTGGGTCTGTGGGGCGGCACGAAGAGCGTCGCGAGCTGCACGCGACTTGTGAGGCACACGAAGGCGATGAAGCACTTCTTGAGCGCGCTCATGAGCTCCTTGGACTGCGCGTACTGCGCTGCCGTCGTGAGCTCAAGGGCCACGCCGGCGAACGCGGTGAGCAGTACGAGCGCATTCGGGAGCAGCGCTAGGGTACTAAGAGATGCAGACGCAAGGTGCTTCTTGCTGCTGCTGCTGGGGGCGACGGGTGCGATGGCAGCGGCTGAGCGACTGCCACGTGCGCGCGACGCCGGTCTTCCTTTGGACCTGTTCGCCATGTTCGCAGATTTGATTTCTGAAGAGAGACAGCGTTTTTGTAAATATCAAATTTCGTAAAGTGGACATTTGAGAATACAACATTATGATGGGCTGCGAAATGACCTCTCTTCGTGTGTGGTTAGATACGATATATTACGGCCCTTATCTTAGAGACACTGTGTAGCTAGCAGCCTCACCATGTAGTATACGGGAGGAGGCAGGCAGCCGTCGCCTGTGAGCACTTGAGGACTCGCAGAGCGGCGCCGCATCCGCCGAATCGTCGCTTAGAAGTCGCCTCCTTCGAAGCCGCCGCCGCCACCACCGCCAAAGTCACCACCGCCGAAGTCACCACCGCCACCATCCAGAGCGCTGCCGAGGATGAGACCGCCGAGCAGACCACCGCCAACACCAGCCGCGATTGCGCCGCCGCCCATTCCGCGCCGACCGCCACCGTCTCCATGGCCATAACCATGCGACGGGCCATATCCCTGCTGGGCGTAGCCTCCCTGCACGTATACTGGCTGGCCGTAGCCAGGTTGTCCGTAGCCAGGTTGTCCGTAACCAGGCTGTCCGTAACCAGGCTGTCCGTATCCTGGCTGACCGTACACTGGCTGACCGTATCCCGGCTGAGGCGCATTTGCGTACACCACCGTCGGCTGGTGGCCGTGATCATTCTCGTACTGCTGATGGCGGCGCTTTTTGATGCACGTTACAACGAGGGCGCCGATGATCGCACAGAGCAGGAAGGCGCCGATGCCGAGCCACATCCAGAGGCGCCGATCGTCCGAACTGGTCGTCGACTTTGCGTTCCCGGTCGTGCGGCACTGGCACGTGGAGGTGGACGGCGCGCAGAGGTTGGAGCTCGCGCAGCAGCACGCCATGCGCTGGCTGGCGGCATTGAGCCAGTTGTTGCAGAACACGCCCGGGGTGTTGCGGAACGCCAGCGAGCACGTCTTGGCATCGCGACAGAGCTCGCACTGGGACGCCGTGGTCACCGCGGTCGCGTTGCTGGAGGTCGTCGTGTTGGTCGTCTGCGCCTGCACTGTGAGCAGCAGCGCCGAGAGCGCGAGTAGCAGCAGGAGCAGCACTTTGGGTCGCGCCATCACTTCTCCCTCGTTCTTCTTCTTCGCGAGCAGATCCGGAAATGAAGAGCTCCAAACAGCAAGTTGTGTGAAGCCTTTGCAGACGGCACTGGCGTTTTGCTCTCGACTAAATTTGGAACTCTCCTGTAGTATTTAATATACTGTATGAATTTATAGAAACATGTTGTGTGTTCACTTTATTATCTACAGATGAATCTTGTGTAAAAATAATACCTTCTAAAACCAATAATGAGTGCTGGATGATGCGATTTTACCGCATGATCAGCCTTCATGGAGAGGCCACAACAGACGGCGCCGCACAAAAAGCTCTGGTACTGTACAACATAACGCGAGTGAGCATTCCAATAGCATTGGAAATATACTCATTTCTTAAGCTCCTGAATCCTATTGCCGCTTGCGCTGGAAGTCGGAGAAGCCGCGCGAAGTCTGAAAAAGTCCAAATCTCAGCTTTGCGATTGAGTAAACTTCAGAAATGGTCGCATCTCTCTGTTGAAGTCGAGAAAATCCAGCGGCGCCCATGTCATTCCAAGCCATTTGGACATTCATTCAAGTCAATTCGACTAGAACGAACCGTTGGACACTCACGAACCACTCGAGAAAAATGGAGACTGCACCTGGAAAAATCAATTGCAATGGCTGGTGTATAGTGCTTATGCCTTGGAATGAATGTCTTTAGCTGGAGATTCCAAGAGGCTGAGTCAGGCCTCTTTTGTGCGCCGATTGCGTCAACGCGTAATCGGCATTCGAGAGAGTGAACCCATGTCATACTGTGTATCTTCAACTGATGACGCACTCTCTGGTTGGTTGCGGAGCACTCCTCTTGCTGACATGGCTACACTCGGATGCAATTGGAGTTGTGCCGTCACTAGGAGCGCTCTAAGAACCACGCCAATGCATATATAGAGACTGACAGAACACCACACTTGTATTATACTCACACACTCCAATGCCATCACACAATACTGAAGACACCAGTCTCTATTCTCACTCGACTCGCTCGCGTCTACAAGCCCGCGTAGCCCCGCGGCTGCTGCTGCTGACCGCCGTACTGCATGTTGTTGTTGTAGTCGGTCTGAAGCTGGTGCTGCTGTACCGCCACCATGGTACTCTGGTATTGCGCCTCCTGCATCGCGGCCATCATGCGCTGAGCCTGTTTCTTTTGGCAGCGGACATACCAGTAGGTAACTGGGAGTGTGAAAAGCACGAAGCCGATGGCGATCATCACCCAGACGATCGTTAAACCGCCACTAGACTCATATTGCGCCTCCACATAGTTGCACACGCACTCGGTGGTCGTGGCGTTGGGTGTGGAGCACACGAAGACGCTCTTGCCGCAGCAGCACGCGGTCTTGACTATGGCTATCGCGCTCTTCACATAGTCGTAGCAGAACTTGCCCGCGATTCTATGGTGTGCCTTGCTGCAGTCGCCAGTGTCGCGGCAGGCCGTGCAGAACTGGCTGGAGTTAATGGCCTTCGCCCGCCGAGTCGTCATCACCTGGGACTCAGCGGTGGCCGCGAAGAGTGCGAGCAGCGCCAGTAGAAGCATCAATGGGGACTGGCGAACGCGCGTCATGTGGCCGTCTTGAGTGGAAGACGAAGGAAGGAAGGGAGAAGACTGGCGTGCTGGACTTGTGGCGAATTCGGAAATGGGAACGAAAGGCGAAGTGATGGAGAACGGAGGGGAGAACGACTGGAGGTCCTTCGAGGTCCCGAGTACTGCTTAAGACCTCGCATAGTAGACGTCTCTGATATTCGAAGCATCGGATTTTCCAGAGGTGGCTTGAAGAGGACTAGAGGGCTCGCCAAACTGACTCGAAGCACGTTGAAGCCAGGTTGTCGTGTTTAATTCTCGGCATAAGGATTAAAAACGGACCTTTTATTGTCAAGATGGCTCCAAGAATAGTCACTCAAGCGAGGGACTGGCTCTCTGATGGTCTGCTCCACCGCGGAAGAAGGGCGCTTCGGACCAAACTACACGGCAGTAGCTCCATGAAGTGACAAGCATACTAAAGCATCTTCAAGTTGATAATCATTATATATTGTCGATAGCGGCGAGTGTGCTGTGATGCCGAGCGTCGATACAGATCATACAGTTGTTCTCACATGCTTGAACATTAAAACTTGATTGAGTTATGGGCCTGTGGCCGCTACTATAAGTTCACCCCCAACCTAACGATTCACATCCTGACCGACCTAATGGCTCCCGATCCCGAATCGCTCAGTTACCATCACCGTCGCCACCACTGCAGCCAAAGCTGCTGATTACGCATAAACGCTCCCTTGCTGCTGCATGTAACCGGCGTGAACGTAAGCTGGCTGACCGTAGTTAGCTTGGGTTCGGTTGGTGTTTCCTGGCTGGTCAAATGGCACCTGCACGAACACTGGCTGGAGAACCGCTGGCTGCATCGCTCCTGACTGGAAAATCATTGGCTGCGTCGCTCTTGGCTGGAGAATTATTGGCTGCGTCGCTCCTGGCTGACTCTGGCACACATTGTCATTGTCGTTGCCGTTGCGCCGCGCATTTCGGCATTTATGGATACGACCCGAACAACAGAATCCGACGGCCCAGACAAAGGCAAAACATCCGATGAAGACGTACTCCACAGTCGTGGTCTTGTGCGAGTGTGCCGTCGTTACCGAGTTGCTCGGTTGGCACTGGCACGAGTTGGTAGACGGCATGCAGAGGCTGGAGCTGGCGCAGCAGCACGCTTGCACATCGCTGGCCGCATCGAGCCAGTTGTTGCAGAACACGCCGGCCGAGCTGTGGTACGCCCGCGAGCACGTGACGGCGTCGCGGCAGAGCTCGCATTGGGAGGCGGCGGTCACAGTTGCCGAGCCGGCGTCGGAGACGGCTGTCGTGTTGGAGGTCTGCACCTGGGCTGCGAGCAGCAATGTCGAGAGTGTGAGCAGCAGCAGCAGCAGCAGCGTCGCCGACGTCCTCGCCATCGTCTTCTAATGAGCTTCTTAAGCCAATTCAGAAATGGAACCATCAGGGTGAAGCCACCAGCAGAGCGCTCTATTGGAGGTCATCGGAACATAAACTTTAGGAGCTGACTTGAGATACGGTATCCTGTCTAAAACAATACTAATTTTGTTATAGTAATACTTATTTACATCTGTGGGACTTGATATATTGTGGAAACTGATATTATACCCACATAATGTACGTCGTACCACTGTGGTCTGCTAGCACTCACCACACTCACCTCGTGAGATTCATTACAGTGATGATTGATGCTTCAACAACCTTCCTTACCAATACAGTACTGGTGAACCAGAATACCTGACTCACTCGATTTTTATTCAGCAGAGTTGGAAAAACAGGCGCTCGCTCTGTAGCTGCTCACGGGCGTGATGGTGGCGGCGCATTGCGTCTAAACGATGAAACTTGCTTGATAATTACTATAACAACAACTTAGTGACTTGCATCCATCCTACCCAACAAACTACGTCGCGCTTCGGAGTCTTCAGTCACCACCATCACCACCACCATCACCGCCGTCGCCATCACCGTCATAGTCGCCATCCCCACCACTACCCCAGCCCTGAATGTAGCCGGCTTGGATGTACACTGGCTGGCCGTTGGTCGTCTGGGTTCCTGGCACTTGCACGAACGCTGGCTGCATCGCTCTGTTGTTCTTGCGCCGCCTCCTGACTCTCGAGCAACAACAAACGATGCAGAGGACGACGAACAGGAACGAAAATAAGGCGACAAATCCCAAGGTCGTGGGCGGTTTGGTGTCGTCTGTCGACGTGGGAGATTGTTGTTGGCACTGGCACGCGTTGGTGCTCTGGATGCAAAGGTCGGCGCTGGCGCAGCAGCACGCTTGCAATTTGCTGGTCGCATTGCGCCAGTTGTTGCAGAACACGCCGGCCGAGTTGTCGTACGCCCGTGAGCACGTGAAGACGTCGCGGCAGAGCTCGCACTGCGTTGCGGGCGCGAAGGTCACGGTCGCAGTGCTGGTATCGGAGGCAGCTGTCGTGTTGGAGGGCTGCGCCTGGGAAGCGAGCAGCAGCGTGGAGAGCACGAAGAACAGCAGCAGCAGTGGTGGCAGCGCTGCAGACGTCCTCGCCATCTTCTAATGAGCTTCTTGAGCAGATTCGGAAATGGAACCACAATTGTTATTGGCACAGCCATCAGCAGCGCGCTCTGTTGAAAGTCTTCGGAGCAGAAATTTTCAGAAGCTAGCGTGAAATATGATACCCTTGAAAAACAGTCATTGAGCATCGGTTGCCTTGATGTTAATTTTCCTTCAGATGACCTATGGTAATTAATATACTTTGAAAATCAGTACTATACTCGCTCTAACGATGCAATGGGTACAAAAGCTTGAGCGCATCCACCTTGTGAGATTCATTTTCTGAACTGAAATCGACTGAAAGAGAAGTTCACGAGGTTGACGAGTGTGTATTCTGACATCACTTCTCACCTTGTGAGAGGTGGCTATGGAGTTCAGTTCATGTAACCTACCATGGTACTCGTAATTATTGTGCTTTGTCCTCTGGAGATCTGACCTCTTGAGCTCGTCCTCAGCTCCACACGGTCCCACCAACTCAGTTTTGTAAGAGATCGGTTGCTTCTGATGGTTAAGTTCGGCTGTGTCCATCACTGTGAATTGCGAGTCTCCCAGGAGCCACACGCAGACTTGTATTAAACTCATATGAACACTACTCTCTTTCACACTTCGAAACACACCTCGTGCGAATTATAGGGCCGCGTTGCCGTTATTATTGTAGCGACCGCCCTGTTGCTGTTCTTGCTGTTGCATGTAGACGGTCTGCAGCTGCTGGTGCTGCGCCGTGGGGATGGCGTTGATCACGTGCGCGTCCTGCATCATGCCCATGGCGCGTTTGGTCTGGTACTTCACGCAGTAGACGTAGCCCACGCCGACGATGATGGCAAGGAAGAGCGCGCCGACGCCGACGCCCACCCAGACCCACACAGACGTGGCCTCGGTTTTCTTTGGCGCAGCGGTGGTCGGTGACGGCGTCTTGGAGCCCGTGGCAGGAGTCGTGGTGGCCTTCGAGCTCGAGCTGGGCGTCTTAATCGAGGGCGAGACGTAGTCACAGTTGCACTCGGTCGTCGTGGAGTTCGAGGGTCCGCAGGTGAACGAAGTCCCGCAGCAGCACGCGGTTTTAGCGGTTATGCCGTCCGTCGTCCCGGTGAAGTCGTAGCAGAAGCGTCCCTCGAGACCAAAGTCCGCCTTGCTGCAGTCACCGCCGTCGCGACACGCGACGCAGAGCTGCTGGTTGACGGTCACGGCCTCGGTCGAGAGCAGGATGAACACGGCGAACACTGCCAGCAGCAGCACTGGAGACTGGTGGCGACGCGTCATGGCGAATGAACTTGCGGAAGTGAGTGAATGGCTGGTGAGCTGGCAAGTTGCGGACTGAACGCGTGTGATGGATGAAACCTGTTCTTCCCAGCCACCCGCATGATGATTTGGAGGTCCTGCGGATTGGGAGAGTTGGCTCGCGTGTGGATTTTTACGCAGAGTTGACTATGAGTATTAATCGGAATATGAAACCAGTGTACAGTATGGTGGACAATGGACATTTCAAGCTAACATTTGCATATCGATTTACGAAGCATGGCTTTTTATTCCGGTTAGCACGCAGCGGTACCGTCCTGTCCTCCGAAACAGATTTCGAATCGTCTCTTTTCTGGTCTCTGTAAATGATTTGCGATTTGCGATTAATGATTTTCGGGACAAATTAATGATTTTCGGAGTGAAGCAAGCACTGGCGCAAGCAGCGGATCAGAAAGCTGTCATTCGCTGACTGTACATACCGCAATTGGAGAGTTGCATGTGGAATGGCTGACTCTTTTTCCTATGGGGGTTCTGTATTTGGATACAGACAGAGTACTTCGACATGCTCTGGTGCAAAACTGATTCCAAGCTTTTAGGTTCTGAGCGTGGATATCTTTCATCAGTGGCTCACCCCACAGTATTAAACTCATGCGTTTACAGGTCGCTTCCGTGGGCTGGCCAATCCATTTTCGGTGTCTGCCATCCGTCCACATCTGATCACCCTCGTTCTAAACCAATCCTCCTACATACTCGAACTGAAGAGGTCATGACACATGGCTACACTTTAGAGCCCTCGAGATCAAACAGCTCACGAAAAATCTGGACTCAAGATCACAGTGAATATCAATATGTTGATTGGAATTAAGACGTTGGCCGTCATATCTGAGTATTTCTGACTAGAAATCGCCGGCAAAAGTGTCACCACCGCCGCCATAGCCACCTCCACCACCGCCTCCGCCGTAGTTGCCGCCCTGGTGGCTGTCGCCGGCGTCTGCGAGCGCGTTGCCGATGAGCATGCCGCCGACGAGCCCCGCAGCCGCGCCGACCGCGACTCCAGCACCAGCACTCATGCCA
>JAASFV010000201.1:0-32557 GCA_023334015.1 Globisporangium paddicum
AAAAAAAAAAAGGAACGTTGCTGGTGAGTCTTTTGTTCGCTCTTTCGATCGCTTCAGCAATTTGCACAAAAAGCATACAGAATGTTAGCCCCATCGTTTGCCAGATTGCAGTCATGAGCACACGACTTACCTCGGGATGCGTCATAAGGTGTATGCAAATTTACATCGACAAAACTGCGCCGCCGATCACCTTCAGCAATTTCTTCAATGGCTTTGTGGAGCTGTGCCGAAATGAGCAGGTACGCGGTCCAGACACATCACTTTCTTCTTGAAGCTGGGGAAGACTTGACGAGGGGAAGACGACAAAGTTTCTCTGTACTCAGAATTTTCTCCTGAATGGAGAGATTGTAGAGCTAGCAGACTCGATGCTGGAAGCCGTGATCTGCAGCAGCACAGGCAATCCAGGGTCTTACTCAACGTCTTCGGCGTCTTCATTGTCGCCATCGTCGTCGTCGAAATTGTCGAAGGTGGCATCCAACAGCGTTCGATGCCGAGGTTGCTTTACTTGTCCTTACTCGCGCGCATCGCTATCCTCCTGCATGTGCTGCTTCAGAGTCAGTTTGTGGACTCGATCGTTCGTTAGTCTCAGGCTGCTGCTGCTCCGATTGTTGCTGCAGTCTCTACTCCTTCTTGTCTTGCTGCTGCTGAAGCCGTTGAACCTGCTCTTGGTGGCGCTCATGGTCTTGGCCTGGCGCTACGTTACGACCACTCTCGTCACCTGCTTTTCGCTCTCGCTTTTAAACTTGCTGAGTATCCTGCCGATCCAGTTGCGTGTCTCCTGCCTCCGATCCTGACTCGCGACTGCCACCATCGAAGAAATTGTAGTCATAGTCTTCGTTCTGGTGGTTGGGGTGCGCTTCATGCTGCAACGGTCTGCGCTCTTCATCTTCTTTTCGTCTCGTACGACCTGTTTGTGCTGCTGTCGTGCATCCCCTCGCAGCTCCGCGCTCAGCATATCCAATTGCGTTTGGAGGTGTTGGACGAGGTCGTAGCTGCCCTTGAGATGGGGTCTTGAAGACCTGGTGCCTTGACGCACGTTTACTTTCTCATATGTTTGTCCTGCTCCAGGACCACCATGAGCTGGTGCTGTCGTTGCTCCAGCGTTTGCCGCAGTCGCTGATCTGATGTCATCGCCATGTCATCACCTCATTCACGAGCAGCAAGTACACCGAGAGGCGCTGCCACAAACTTGTGTGACACACTCCTCCGAGCACCCGCACGCACATTCTCAGGGAGAAGTTTGCGTAGACCAGAACTACAGTCACCCGGAGTTGCTCGTCTGTTGCCAGCTCCTCTTGGGCCGTCTCCTCTTCATGTTCTTGAATGGCTCAAGCCGAAAGCAGCAGCTGAAGCAGCAGCAACACCATGGACCACGAAGATGGCAAGCGTACGTTGAGCTCTCTCTGTACAAGGATAGAGCATGAACTTACGCATAACGATAGACATGATCATCAACTATACGTTCATGTCGTCTATCACGTGGTTCTCTTCCAATTGCAGGCTCGCGCTCGGCGATTTCATGAACGTGCAGTGCCACGCGTGTATTGGCGGCAAGCCATCGGCGAGGACATTCGGCGCCTGGACGACGGGGTGCAGGTGGTCTCGGGCACGCCCGGCCGCACCTTTGACATGATCCGGCGCCGCAACCTGCGCACGCGCAACATTAAGATGCTCGTGATCGATGAGACTGACGAGATGTTCAACAAGGGCTTCAAGGACTAGACCTACGACATCTACCGGTACTTGCCGCCGTCGACGCAGGTGCTGCTCGTGTCGGCCACAATGTCGCAGGAAGTACTCGACCTCATGCGCAAGTTCGTAAACGAGCCCGTGAAAGTGCTCATGAAGCGCGATGAGCTCACGCTCGAGGGCATCAAGCAGTTCTTCGTGGCGGTCGAGAAGGAGTGGAAGTTCGACACGCTGTGCGACCTGTACGATACGCTCACGACCACGCAGGCTGCAACACGAAGCGCAAAGTGGACTGGCTCACGACCAAGATGCGCAAGACGACCTTCACGGTGTCGTCCATGCCCCAGAAGGAGCGCGACGCGATCATACAGGAGTTCCGCTCGGGCGGCTTGCAAGTACTCATCAAGACGGCGTTATGCTCGTTATGCTTATTACAATGGGGGCTGTCTGTGTGTCTGTGTGTATAAATGCAACCGCGCAACCACTCGTACGTGCGTCCTGGTCGCCTACGCGTAGAGCTGCTTGGTGAAGGAGAAGAGGTCGTGGATGCCGCCCTCTTTCTGCGCGCAGAGCGAGCGGCGCTCGAAGCGCAGCTTGCCGCCGTAGAGCTCTTCGTGAAGCTGCGCGATGGACTGCGTGCCCAGGTCCTGGAAGCCATGGCGCAGGCTCTGCAGCATGAACGGGATGTACTGGTGCACTGAGCCCTGGTCGACCACCGAGCCGGAGACGCCGTACACGACGTGGTTGCCGGCGTCCGAAGCCGTCTGGTTGTTGTTGCTGCGGTAGTACGCGCTGCTGCCAAGGCCGCGGTAGCGCTTGAGGCGCTGTCCGTCCTCAAAGTAGTAGTCGCCAGGGGCCTCCGATGTGCCCGCGAGGCTCGAGCCCATCATGACGCAGGAGGCGCCGAGCGCGAGCGCCTTCATGGCGCAACCCGAGTTGCTGATACCGCCGTCCGCGATCACGGGCACGCCGTACTCACGCGCGACCGCGGCCGTGTTGTAGATCGCCGACAGCTGCGCACGGCCGACGGCCTTGACCATCTGCGACGTGGACACGGAGCCCACGCCCATGCCCACACGCACCGAGTCGACGCCGGCGTCCAGCAGACTGCGCAGCTGCTTGGTGGTGACGACGTTGCCACCGACAACCTGCACGGACGGGTACATCTCCTTGAGGTGCTTGACGAGCTCGAGCTGCTCATCCGTGTCGCCCTGGCGCGCGTCGAGCACGATCACGTCCACGCCCGCGCCGACCAGCATGGAGATGCGCAGCTTCGCCTCGCCGTCCACGGGCACCGCCGCTCCCACGAGCAACTTGCGGGTCTCGGGATCCTTGAGCGCGTTGGGATAGTCGCGGTTCTTGACCAAGTCCATGCGCGTGACGAGCGACACGAGGTTGCCGGCCTCGTTGACGATCGGGAGCGTGCCCAACTTGGCGCTCTTGAGCGTCTTGTTGGCCTGTTCGAGCGTGCACGGGTACGTGCCCACGACGAGGTCGCTGAGCGGCACCATGAGCTCCGAGAGCTTCTGCGAGCGGTCGTCGATGAAGTCCACGTCGCGGCTCGTGACAAGCCCGACGAGCGTGCCGTTCGGGAGCCCGTTGTTCGTGATCGGCACGCCCGAGACCTTGAGCAGGTCCAGGTCCGCGATCGTGCTCTCGGGACTTAGCACCTTGGGCGACACGATGAAGCCGTTCTCAAACTGCTTGACGACGCGCACCATCTCGGCCTGCTCGTGCATCGTGTTGTTGTGGTGCAGGATGCCGATGCCGCCCTGTAGCGCGAGCCCGATGGCCATCTTGGCCTCCGTGACCGTATCCATGGGCGAGCTCACGATTGGCGTCGAGAGCTTGATCGTCTTGGTCAGGCGCGACGAGAGGTCCACGGCCTCCACGCCAAAGTTGACTATGTATGCGAAACGAGAGAAGGAGTCAGCTATGCATACAGGGGAGAGAGAGGTATTCCCACGGAGTCGCCATGGGCGCATACGTACTGTGACCAGGCTGCAGTCGCACACCATGTCAATGCATACACAGAAGATTAAATGTTAGCTGAGACCTTCAACAAGGTCCAGTGCATGCACAATCGCAGTTACAGCAGCACTCTTCTATACGCATGAGCTGCGAGCACGTACGAGGGCGATGATGTCGTCGAAGGTGAGTCCGTCGCTCTCCTCGTCGCGGAAGATCTGCTGCGCGCTGAAGCCATCGGAGAGCAGTTCGTCGCTGAAGTCGCTCATGGCTGCTGGTGGCTCTTTGGAGAATGAGCACAGGCGCAATTAATTGTGTTGGCTGGCACAGTGTCCCGAATATTAGTGGCTTGTCCCGAAAAATATCTTGCGCTTCAACATGTCCGTGTTCTTATATAGGAATGTAGCCATTTATGATTATCCCTTGAGGTTGCAGAGCTGCTGGAAGAGCTGCTGCGCGCGGTCGTCGTCCCACTGCATCGATCTGCTGTTGGTCATGAGGCTCTTCAGCACAGCTCCTTTAGACTGCATCTGCACCTACAACAGCAAGAGCCAACTGTCAGTTCCGCATTCTCATGTGGGCCAAGGCTCTCACAAGCAACGCACCGCTGCTAACTGGACTTGAGCTGCCTTGTGCTCATTGAACGACGACGTTTGCTGCGGATTTATCTGCTGGAGCAGCCGCTGGAGTTGTTCTTCGGGGGAGGACGCGTACTCTGGCGGTGGCGATGCCGTTCTAATCAATAGTTGCTCTCGATTGTGCTGCTGGTGGTGCTGCTGAAGATCGTGGTGTGATGATGATGGCGGCAATGCGACAAGCTTTACGTGCGAGTTGCCGCGTGCCATGGGGATCGGAATCGTCTCAAGGCCGAAAAAGAGGTCGTCGTACTCGGGCGGCGGGCTCGCTGGTCGCGCTTGCGACGACGGGGGGTGAGGCGCGAGGAACTGGCGCACAGGAGGAAGCGCATAGCCGCTGTCATTCGCTAACGAGGAACTCTTCTTGCCACTATCATACCCAAGAGTACATGAATACAATGGGTTAATTAGATCAAGTCCTGATAGGTTGTTCATTCTTCTACATAGTTAGTGAATCAACTCACGGCTTCTTCTTCATTGGAGACGACGTCAGCTTGGACCTCGTCGGCTGCTGCTTTTTCTTCTTGCTGTAGCGTCACAGTGTCATAACCAACCAGTAACTCAGACGTACTGAGCCCTACACAGACAGATACGGAACGTACAGTGTGCGAAGACTGGACTGAACCTCGCCGCTGGACTTGGACTGCCGCTGCGTCGGCATGGCCGCTGCACGCTGCACGCGAGGCGCATTACTGAGTTTCAACCCCACACCTCGATCTCGTGCTGACTCGTGTGAGTCCTGGTTCTCTTCTCGGGGTAGCCGAGTCGTCACCAGCGCCTTGGTCAGTGGAACCATCGGTCCACCATTCTGGTATTGTAGGTCCTCGTAGTCCTCTGGCGCCATCTGAGCTCCTGGATGGTCTGTAAAGTCTGTACAATCATATAGTTTTGTTCAGGTCAGCTTTTCAATTCACTTAATCGCAGTATTCGGTACACGTACAGCCTGGTGTCCTGGACCGGAGCATGAGATTCTCGAGCTTGAGCAGCCGGATCTGCTCCTTCAGGTCCAGGATGAGCCGTTCGTGGGGACTGAGCACGGCTGTGGGTCGGTTCTTGATCTTAGCCACCCCCATGGCGAACTCGAGCGTGCGGATCGACTCGGTGCTAAACTGCGGCGCCGAGTTCACGCAGGCGATCATGAGCGTCTTGCTGTTGCCACCCAGGCTGTCGATCAGCAGCTACACACAGTGTCAAGTTTTAGTAGACTGACCTCTGGTAACCACCCATTCAGCCCAATTAGTCGTTCTAACATACCATTGTCAGTTTGGAGTCTCGGACTGGCACGAACTTGCTCTTGGCCCGGGCGTTGAGCGCCTGAATGACCTGGTTGAGGCAGTAGAGGCTCTTGTTGATGTGACCTGTCTCCTTGAGCTGCGCACCCACGGCGCCCGTGTCGTTCACGCGCTCGCTGCCCGCCAGGTCCACGATCGTGAGCTTCCCGTACTTCTTCACGGCTGCCCCATCATCAATTCCCCCATTGGTCAGCGGCATCGAGTCGATGTAGATCGTCACGAGACAGTGACTCCGGTTCGAGCGCTCGTTGAGCAGGTGGCTCGATTTTGTGCGGTTCGCCGCCGCGGTCTTGACCACGCGGACGATCTCAGCCGCGCTCTCGCACTGCACAACAGTCGCGTTCTCGAGGAAGAAGCCGTGCTGCTTGGACGAGCGCACCTGCAAGCTCTCCTTGCGCGGGTCGAACACGTCACGCACCTGCTCGTTGTAGATCTCGACGCACGTGAGGCGCAGCGTGTACTCAACGTCAGCTCGCCGCGAGTCGACAAGCCTCATGATCTCGCCCACGATGCGTGGCAGCAGACCGTCGGAGGGCTGAGCTCGGAGTTTGCGCTCCGTGACTCCGTCCTCCTTGCCAAATATCGTGAAGCTCTTACCGGCACCTGTCTGTCCGTAGGCGAAGATCGTGACTGGAAAGCCGTCGAGCGCGCTCTCGATGAGCTGTGGGGCTTGAATTGCGTCAAAGACCTCATCCTGGCGCATCTGGGGCGGAAGGAAGGCGTCGCACTGGAACGACGCCGCCTTGGAGCGCGCCTCGTCCGTGTATACGTACACAGCACTGCCGTCCGGGCTTGACGTGATCGTGTCTTGGTTCGTCTCAGGTGACGGTGTTGTTGAGCAAGAAGCGTAAGGCTTGGCTCGCACGACCACCCGGATCTTCTCTTCGCGCTCCATAGTTCAGTGCGTTGAACTGGGTCGCTAGCAGGTGCTGGGGGCAGACTGCTAATGCATGTTGAGCTCGGCATCTTCTATATATACAACAATGTTCAGTATATTGAGGCGCCAACCATTTTCTTCATCTTGACATCACCATTTTCCCTCATTCTCGACCATTTCCGTGATTCTCGACCATTTCAAAAAAAGTGACTGCCTTATGAGCTCCAGGCGCCATGGCTGACCTCCGCCTCCAACGAGCTCTCAACGTTGTCCTTCTCGTCAAACTCGAGCGGGATGAGCTTGATGTCGCAGCCATCGCGGTGCGGACTGAGCTCGATCACCGTGTTCTTGTGGGACTTGAGATACGGCACCTTCTCAGCCTCGCAGCCGGCAAAGTAGCCCATGAGGCACCGCAACACCGAATCGCTGCAGATCACTAGCACGTCGCGCTTCTTGCGCTCAAACTCGATGATGAGCGACCGCAGGCGACTGATGAGGTCCACGTAGCTCTCGCCGCCAACGCCCGGGTAACGGTACCGAAGCTTGTCCTTCTGGCGCGCGTGGTAGTGCTTGGGGTAGTTGTTCTTGATCTCGTCGTACGTGAGCCCTTCAAAGTCCCCGCCGCCCAGTTCGTTGAGCAACGTGGTGGACACGAAGCGCTTCAAGTGGCGCGTGGGCAGGAAGTTCGCGGTCTGGCGCGAGCGCTTCATGGCGCTGGTCCACACTTCCATGTGGCGATCGAGGTGCTGCTTGTCCAGGAACCGTCCAATAGCCCTAGCCACCATCTTGCCGTCTTCTGACAGGTCCGCGTCGAGGCCGAGAATCCCGCGGCAGCTCGTGGCGCTGGGACCCGGTCGCACGAGCCAGATGCGTCGAGGAAAGAGGTGGATGTTCTGCAAGAGTGATACGATGTGGCTCTGCAAAAAGCCCTGGCAGAAGCGCGCCTGGATTTTCTCGCCCGCCTGTCGAACATTGAAATAGATTGACAGATAGAGTGGTCAGTGATGAACAGGCCTAAGCAAAGCTAGAGACCCTACTATTACACAGTACGTACGTTGTAGACCTTGACGTAGCAGGCGTTGCTGCCGTCCTCCGAGTCCTCAACCGTCTGGTACACGCGCTCGTACTCGGCCACGCGCTGGCGAAAGTCAGCGAGCGCTTGTTCCGCGTCCTTGCCGGCGTAATCATCGTTTGACAGTTTTCTAACAGTCATCATCATCACAACCCAAGCACCAGATGAGAAAAACAATGGATACAAAATGATCAATGGTCAAATGCTCATGCCGATGACGCTGCGTACCGTCGATAGTTGGCTTCCAGCAGCTCGTTGTTGTCGCAAATGCTCTCAACGAACATCACGCGGATGTTGCGGTGCGTCCGCACCTTGTTGAGAATGTTTTCCCTATCGTAACAGCAGCACCAACGCAAACGTTCATCGTCAGTACATCCCCAGTCCAAAGCCATAAATGCAGGGTCTTACCGTCTGATCTTGGTCGTGTTCGTGGCGTCAAAGACAGCAACGTGGCCCTTCGTCTCGAGCCAGTCGATGAGGTCGTCGAGGACCTCCATGGCCAGGTCCTCGCGTAGTTTCTTCGCGTCCACGTTCTCGGCGCTGAAGAAGCTTGCGTTCTCGCCGGCCTTGCCGACCTGTCGTCGGTGGTCGCCCACGTTGAACATCTTGGTCGGGAAGCCGAGCCACTCGATGTAGCGCGTGGCCTTGTGCACGACGAAGCTCTTGCCGCGCGCCGGCAAACCGACCATGACGAGCACGAGCTTCTTCTGCGCGAGCATGAGGCCATCAGCGAGCTGCTGCTGGCTCTTCTCCGTCGTCGGGCTCCCGCTGTCGTCGCTCTCGGCGAGCAGCAGATCGTGCTCGTCGTCGCTCAGGTTGGTCTTGTTCCACATCCACTGCGACTGGCGGCCATCCTCGACGCTGTTGAGCCGCTCGAGGCGGTGGTTCTCGAAGCGGCGCCGCATCGACTTCCAGAAGAGTAGCTTCTTGCTCGCGCGCGCAAAGAACGCCAGCAGCGCTTCGCGGTGGTACAGCAGCTGCAGCGCCAGCAGCACGCCCACGGACCACTTGCACTGGCGCACGAGCGCCTTCGTCTCGACCATCGCTTCGTACAGTATATCGCTTAGTTCTCTCTCTCGGCACGTGCGCGTAGCTCTTCGAATGAGGAGGTCTTCTGCTTCGAGCTGGGTGAGATTCGCCTTTGATGAGACAGTTTGAAGCGAGAAAAGATGATGATCAATAATAAGCGGGCTTTTAGCTTAAATTAAAAGATTGCTTTAATTTAGGATAAAATACCGATTTTACGACTGGCCTGGTCAACATCATTTGACACGCTTGGCGACAAGAGCGACAAGAGGCCAATGGCGGCGTTGCATGGGCGCCGACGCCCAGAGCTTCACCGCCGTGCGACCGTCATTCAGGTACTGTACAGCAGTCAACGCATGCTGTGTGACTGAATCTAGTATGTGTCGCTCGCTCGTTAAATCAAATGGGGTGCGTGTCTGTGTAGCTCCTCGCGACTTATTGATGGCGATAATGGCTCTCTAACAGGCGGCCTTTCGCGGCTGGCGCACGCGCAGGCGCATTGTGTGGGGCGTCCGCGAGGAGCTCAACGCGTTTGTCGTAGATATGCAGCGGGACGTGCAGGTGGCTCAGTTGCTGCTTGGCGTACGGATGCCGTCGCTGTTTACTATGATAGACAACGCGCGGTGGTTGGTGGCGAGTGAGCGCCACGGTCGCCTGCACCTCCCGCGCTTTGAGGACAGCATCTTCGGCGTCGCGCTCTCGTTTCCACCGTCACCATCGCCTGTTGTTGTGCTGAATGCTCAGCAACCCATAGAAACGCCACCGCCGTGCCAAAGCAGCAGCGAGATGAGCTCGCTATGTGACGAGGAGCGTGAGCGAGATCTTTTCCAAGCAGCAGCTGCGGTTATCGCGAGTGGTGCAGTGGATGTGTCGCCATCGCCGCCGCCTGCAATAGACAAGTGCACCCTTGATGCGAGCGAAGGCGCACATGAAGATACAAGCAGAGAAGCTCCGGTTAGTGAGCTTATTGTTGTAAGCGATGCACCGCTTGCATCCGAGCCAGCGATGTGTGAAGACACGACCTTTGAACCTGCAGCACAAGTTGCAGCACAAGCGAATGTTATTTTATCAGCGGAGGCGATCCTGGCGAGCTACTCGAGAGACGAGATCCTGCTGGAGCTCCAGTGGGCGAGACAAGCGCTGCGCGACCGACGAAAGGTGGGCTCTTCAATATGTGTTCCTCACCTCATATTGCTAGCACCAGGTTGATACGGTACCTCGAGCTGCTTGACTAACAACATCTTATGCGGATTTATGAAAATGTAGTACCTTCAAAGCCGCCCCAAGCGAAATTTGGAGCTCGCGCTCAGCTCATTCGGTTGACACGAAGCGCACCTGTGAATATTATCAAGACTTGAAGCATGAACTCTATCTTGACGCTAATATTTGAGCGCATGCCGTTTAGAAAATATCCCATAAGCCTAGAACTTGAGATCATGCACGCGGTCGTTCTTCGTGAGCGTGAACTTGGCGTTGAGGTACGCCTGCAGGTACGGCTCGTCCTTGAGCTTCTTCATGAGCGCCACGTCCACCGCCTTCTGGTCCTGCTTGCGCTGCTCGCTGATCACCGGCGTCTGCATAATAATAATTATATAAAAGAACAAATAGCCAGCACATGATACAACGGCATGTGAGCATGGCTTAGGAACTTTATGGACAGCGATCCCAAGCGCTGATAGGGTATGTGTGTATGATAGGCATGACGCCTTCCACACGATCATAACTATAACCGCATAGCAATATAGGAGGTTCAAATAAGCAACGTACACTGGCGGCCTGCGCGAAGAACTGGTCTTCCTTGCTCTCCTTCTTCGACGGTTTGTCCTTCGCGAAGTACGAGTCGTCAATGTCCGGCAGCACCACGTCCGAGAGGTCCATCTTGGTCGACGTCGCGATTACAAACGCCTGGTTCACGCGGCGTAGCGGCACGCCATTCACCTTGTACGGACCTATTATAGATAGATAAGTACCAAGTTTGTAGCTCTTCGGCAATAATGATAGTGACACAACAACGTACCGGTCACGAGAAGCGTGCCCGAGGGCAGCTGCTTGAGAAACACGACGCGCTTGCCGCGAAACCGGCCGGAGAGTAGGATGAGCACCGTGCCGGGCGTGATAGAGCTGCGCAGCTTGGCGGTCTTCTTGCTGTTGCGCGCGGTCTTGGCGGACGGCAGCTTCTTGGGGATGTAGTCGGCCGGGTACCACTTCTTGCTCGAGAACGGCGCTGCTGGGATTATCTTGGCATCGGCAGAGGTCTTCTTCTCGTCGCTCTTGACGCGCGTGGCGTGCGCGGCAGAGCGGCCGTTGGACCGCGCGAGGCTGTTGGCCGAGATGGCGTTGATGCCGCGTGCGAGCTCGTAGTTCTGGCGCTTGCCACTCTCTTGGACGGCCATGCTGTCTACTGTGGATACACGAGTGACAAAGGGTTCATGAGTCCTGCTATTGCAGCATTTCGCTTGATGCAAAGGCGCAGAGTGCGCGTCGTAGCTGCTCGCTTGTCGAGCTCTTCTTACCTTCCGTCTTGTTGTCGGGGAAAATGGGGGATACACATTGCGAACCTATCCAATAGACTACAAGAATTATTACTCCGTAATTTTGGCCAATCAAAGCGCCCGAGATCTCACAATATTTGATTTTTTTAGTGCAACATTTAAAACAAATGTAGGGCGAAGTATGCTCGTGGAGCCCTCGGTCAGCTTCTCCCTGGAGAAATACGATGACTCTCATATTCAACGCGGCTCATTATGCTTCCTTCTTTCCTATCTCCTGTCCATGCACGTGTCAACTCACCAGGCTGCTTCCCAATAACGCAGTGTCCTCATTTGAAGTAAACACAAACCACTGGTGCTGTCTCTTTACTGGTGGTGCTTGTCGTAGAGCGCCTTCTGCTTGGCCTGCTCCTTCAGCAGCTTCTTCACAAGGCCCTTGCTCACAGGCTCGCCTACGGCATCGTGCGTCGGAATACCCTGTTCAAATAAATAAATATAAATGCATAATAAAAACAACCAGTCAGGCAGTTTAGCACTTCAGTCCACATACAACACATAAATAACCAAGAGCCACGTACGTTGTCGTCGAACTTGGAGTACTTGTCCGTCTCGCCGGTGAAGAGCTGCGCTGGGTGGATCTGGGCCTTGGCCTCGAGCTCGGCCTTCTTCTTGGCCTCATCCTCGAGGCGCACGCGCTTCTGCTCCTCCTTCTTGCGCTTCTCCTCGGCCTTCTTCTGGAGCTCCTCGACGAGCTCGTCCCTGTTGGCGAGCTTCCAGACAGCAGCGCCCGCAGCGCGGTCCTCCAGCCGCACGCCCGCGTACGGGAGCTTGTCGTCGCGTACCTCGTCGCAGAGCTTGAGGATCGATGTCGCGAGCGCCTTGACGTCCCCGCCGGCGCGCGCGGCCTCGCGGATCTCGTCGCGGAACTGCGCAAAGATGTCGAGGATCGGCGTCAAGATCGTCTCCTGGTCTGCGGAGCCACCGTCCGCGCTCAGCGGGAAGCCAATGTCGCCGCTCGCCGACGGGATGAGCCCAAAGACGCGCAGGATCTGCGTGATGTATTCGGCCGCCGCGCGGATGACCATGGACACGTGCTCCTTGTCGCCCGCCGCCGCCATATAGCGGTTCACCTCCTTGGCCAACTGTTGCAAGTGCAGGATCGCACCGGGCGTGTTGATGTCGTCCGCGAGTGCCTGATGCACGCGCTCCTTGCACTCGAGCAGCGCCTCGTGGAGCTTCTTCTCGACGGCGCCCCACTTCTGTGTCTTCTCGACGCCGAGCTCGCGGAGCTTGGCCTTGACGTTCTGGAAGAACTCGCTGAAGAACCGGTCGACACCCACAGCCTCGTCCATCGAGTTGTCGTTGTAGTCCATGGGCACGTTATACTTGTGCAGCAGGAAGAGGAAGCGCAGCTGGCGGCTCGTGTTGTCCAGCAGTGCCTCCTGGATCTTGACAAAGTTCTTGAGGCTCTTGGACATCTTGAGACCCTCGATGTTCAGGTGGCCCGTGTGCACAAAGTAGTTGACCCACTGCGGGAAGTTGAAGTGCGCCTCGGACTGCGCGATTTCGTTGTCGTGGTGCGGGAAGCGCAGGTCGATGCCGCCTGAGTGCATGTCGATCTTGCCGCCGGCCAGGTGCTTGAGCACGTCGCTCGCCATGGCCGAGCACTCGATGTGCCAGCCGGGGCGGCCCTCGCCCCACGGGGACGCCCAGAACGGCTCACCCTGCTTGGACTTCTTCCAGAGTACGAAGTCGCTGCCGTTGCGCTTGTCTGTCTTGCCCGCCGACAGTGAGCCTTCACCCTCGGCCAAGAGCTCCGACTGGCCCACGTTCTCCGGCAAGAGTTTGCCGTACGCCATGCCCTTGGACTGCGCAAAGGCCACCGTGTCAAAGTACACGGACCCGTTGCTCTCGTACGCGTACCCGTTCTTGATGATGCCCTGGACAAAGTCGACGATCTCATCGACGTACTCGCTCACGCGCGTGATCACGGCCGGGGTCTTGATGTTGAGCAGCGCCATGTCTTCCAGGAACGACTTCTCCCAGAACTTGGAGAGCTCCTTCGTGCGGCGCATGTTGGCCTCCGCGGGTTGCTCGGACGCCCACTGCATCACGGCCTTGGTGCGCGCGTCCTTGTCGCTCGGGAGCTCCTGGCCGGCGTGCGCCTCGAGCCAGCCGTTCTCGGCGGCGCGGATGATGATCTTGTCGTCAATATCCGTGACGTTCATCACGAGCTCGACTTCGAAGCCAAAGTAGTCCTCCATGATTCGGCGCACGTAATCGAAGCACGTGTACGTGCGGCCGTGGCCCAGGTGCGTCTGGTCGTACACGGTCGGGCCGCACATGTACCAGAGCACGCGCTTGCCCTGCATGGGCACGAACGGCGTCTTGCTGCGCGTCATGCTGTTGTACAGGCGCAGCGGGTAGTGCTTCTCCCAGTACTCCGTCAGCGACTTCATGGGCGCGGGCGGGTACCACGTCGGCTGCTTCACGGTCGGCGCGGCGGACATGACGGACTGACGGACGAATGAGCTGCTGGGCGATCGGTCTTCTCGTGTGGATATTGAGTTGTGAGCTGTCTGGTTGAGCGCGGTCAAACATATTCATAAACACAGTACTTTTCTAAGTAAAAAGTATTGTTTTAGGATGAGCTGCCACGTGACAGCACTTTTTTTTGGTCCACCATGCCACGAGCATTTTCTCGTTATGCAAGAATTCGCAGCCAACTTCAACTGCCCGCGTGTGTCCATGGGAGGCTGTCAGACGCCAGCAGCCACAACACTAGCTGGGAAATGCATCTGGACGACAGGAAGAAGCATGAGTTGAGTTTTCGGATTTCTTGGGTGAAAAAAAAAACGAAAGCTGCTTTGCAAATGACTGTGTGTCGACACGGAAAAAAATAAAAAAATCAAACTGGGAAAAAATGACAGCGCTCCACGGATCAATGCACTGTCCCATGGGCTCACGCCGGAGAGAAGACGAGGCGGCCTTACATCTCCTCCATGAGCGCGTTGAGCACGATCTCGATGTTGCTGTTCGCCTGTTCGAGCTGCGCGATCGCGCGCGCGCTGTCGGCGCCAGGGATGATCTCGCGGATCGTCGCGAGCTGCGCGGCCCACTTCTTCTCCTCCTCCGAGACCACGACCTTGACGATCTCATCTTCGACAGCAGCAGCAGCTGGTTCCGCCACCTGCTCCCACTCGCTCTCGCCAGCGTCCGCTGGGACAGGGGCCACGGAAGCGCTCGCCTGCGCAAAGTACGGCGCGACCTTGCTCTTGAGCTCATCGACGGCCTCCTTGGCGACTTCGCCCAGTCCCTCGGCGGCAGTCTTGATGCCCTCGGCGACGTCCTTCAGGTGCTGGTCCTTCTTCGCATCTTCAACGGCGTCCTTGGCGAACTTGCTGATGCCCTCGGCAGCACTCTTGATGCCTTCCGCAGCATCCTGGACGAACTTTTCCTTCTTCGCGTCTTCCACGACCTCCTTTGCTATCACAGCAGCGCTCTCGGCCGCGCGCTGGATGCCGGCCGACGCGTCCTTGGCCATCTGATCGAACGGGATTTCCTGGATGCGCTCGCACGCGGCCTGGAGCGACTCGCGGGCGTCCGCGACCGCACTCTTGAACGCTTCATTACGCGCGTGGGCGTCGCTCTGCGCGCGCTGCACCCACTCCTCCTTCTTCATGTTTTCCTTGGCGGCGTCCAGCGTCTCGATGAGCGACTCCATGGCCTTCACGACCGGCTCGATCACGCACTCCTTGAACACGGCACCGGGGCTTGGGACGACCGTGAAGCGGACAGTCGAGTACGTGTCGTCGCCGTCGCTCTTGAAGAGCTGGAGCGCGAGCTGGAGGTCGTCGTCGCTCGTCAAGTTCACGAGATCGCCCTCGGGGTCCATGTACTTGAGCGAGAGCGAGTCGGCGTTCAAGTTGAATGTCGACGCCGCCAGGAGCTGCAGCGGCGCCAGGTGGAAGGCTTGCACGCCCATGCGCGAGCGGAAGACGCTGTCCTTGTAGCAGAGCTTGATGGGCACGGTGGCGGGCGTTGGGGCGGCCATGGTGGGTTGATTCCTTGCGAGTGTCCAACGGGGTGGCGTGATGCAAAGTGATGGTGCTTCTTTGCATGAACTGTGGAGAAATACGCGTGACTTGAAGTTTGTATGAATGAAACTTACCAGTCGACCTCTTTATAAAAAGTGATAATCCTCGCCAACGACTTTTCAAAACCCCGCCGCTGTTGATTTGGCTCGAAGAGTTGTCAGAATTTAATTTTGAAGGTGAAAGATAAAGAGGGACGATTTCCAAGCTTTTACAAGCAAGACGCCTGTTGTGTCAGTCAGGCAATAATTATTGTCACTGTAGTTTTCAGCTTCTGGTAATATATCTTGAAGCGGACACCAGTCCAGGGACGGTGGCCACGACGGCCCTGCCACTGTGGTGGTGCTTGTGGTGATGACTACTACACTGCAGTGGCAACGGCCAACGTGTAAGCATTTGCATGGTACACGCACCCAAAGACATGTCAAACAGAAAATCCAGTGATACTATTTGCGTAATTAAACAAAATAAAACGTGCACTGTTGTAAAATCCAGTTGAGCCTATTTTCATAATTCAGAAAAATTGGATGTACAGTACTGCACTCGCTACAACTAATGTGTCCTTCACAGTCACACCTCCTCCCTCGTCCTGAAGATTCATTACACTCGGTTTTCGTATGATCCCTGAATCTAAGTCCACCAACTCGTCATGTGCGTATCAATCCAATCTCGCAGTTGCACCGCTTCACAAGCAGCTCAATTGGCTCTCTCCCAAGTGAGCCACTCGGTGCGTTTCCTCTTCCTCCTTCATTCCCACACAGGCGCTCTGCAACACACGATAGCAGCACTCGACGCCCATGGCGCTGCACACGAGACCCATGTCGCTGAGGCGACTGCTACGCACCACGGCCGTCGTGCTCGTGCTGGCAATTATGACAACAACGAAAATGACACAGGCCGAGATGCACCTGATGGATGATGACGAGCTCTCAGCGCTGGACGCGGATGCCAAGAGCGAGATGCAGAAGCACGAGGTAGAGAACTGCGTGCCGTACAACATCCGCTCCTTCACGCTTGGGACGCGCGGCGTTGTCGAGTGGGCCACGCGACGCACCTACATCCGCAAGGTACACAACGAAAAAGAGTCCGACAACAACGGTGAGGCAGCCAGTAGCGATAGTCCATGGCAGTCGTGCAGCGATGACTCGTACGTGGAAGTGCGCTTCCGGCGCATCGGCGACTTCGGCGCCTTCTCGCGCTCCAAGGCGATCACGTACTACGGTGCACGAGACAACTTCACGTCCCATACCGCGTGGCTCGAGCTGCCCGTGCAGCAGCTGCGCGACGTGGGCGACTTTGAGTTTATCGTCGGCTCACTCTTCCACGGCTGGTCAAGTAGCCACCGCATGGGCTACAGCGGCTTTGTGCGCTCCCAGGACGAGGAGCTCTGTCGCCCCAAGCAGGTCCACACGGCATACGGCAAGCAGCCGGGCAGCTTCTCAGTCCAGTGGATGACCCACAACGCGTGCAGCCTCGGCCAGATGCAGCTAAAGCTCGAAGAAGGCTACCACACGCCTATCACGGCCCACACCCCTGCAGTCACGACCGCGACGACCACGCTCTTCACGGACGCTGGCAAGAAGAAAGTGCAGCGCTGGCACCACGTCGCTGAGGTCACTGGCCTTAAGACCGGCACGCGATACACGTACGTCGTGGGCAACCCAGTGTACTCGTGGTCGATCCCGTTTTCGACTAAGACCGCACCGTCCAATACGCAAGCCCAGGACGCGAGTGTGCCCATGCGGTTCCTTGTCACGGGGGACATTGGTTACCAGAACGCGGCGACGCTGCCCATGATGCAGTCCGAGGTGGCCGAGGGACTCGTGGACGCTGTCGTGTCCATGGGCGACTACGCGTACGACCTCCACCTCGCAAACGGCCACGTGGGGGACATTTTCATGGAGGAGATCGAACCGATTGCGGCCGCGGTGCCCTTCATGGTCGCGCCAGGGAACCACGAGACGTACGACGTGTTCAGCCACTACACAGAACGGTTCCGACTTATGCCGTCGAACACGGGCACCGTTCAGACGGGCAACGGCGAGGCGCCCAACAACTGGTTCTACTCGGTCAACGTCGGCCTCGTTCACTTTGTATTCTACTCGACCGAGATCTACTTCAAGAAGACCAAGGAGAGTGATATTGTCGCGCGCCAAGAGCAGTGGCTACGTCAGGACCTGGAGCAGGCGAACGCGAACCGTGCGCAGCAGCCGTGGATCATCGTGCTGGGCCACCGGCCCATGTACTGCACGTCGGACAAGCGCAACTGCGGCAAGAAGGCCGCGTTCCTGCGCGAGCGGCTCGAAGAGCTCTTTTACGACCACGGCGTGGATCTCTACGTCTGCGGCCACCAGCACAATTATGAGCGCGCCTTTGACGTATACAAGTCGGTGAGCGAGCGGCGCACGCGCAACATGCGCGCCACGACGCACATCCTCACGGGGGCCTCGGGCCAGTACATCCTCTCGGTCATGCGCAAGGCCTTCGAACTGCCGGCCGCGCCCTGGGACGCCTTCCGCAACTCGATCTTTGGCTATAGCCGTCTGCAGGTGCACAACGCGACTCACCTGCACTGGCAGCAGGTCGAGTCCGACCCGGAGAACCCGGCGGCTCAGGGGCTCTACGGCAAGGTCGTCGACGACGTCTGGCTTGTGCAGGAACAGCATGGCAGCTTCCGGCGCTAGTCTGATACAATAGAGACCCAACTAACTTAACGGTGATTAGAATAAACAATAGAGATGTGAAGTAGAGATTCCACAGCCAGTCCGACAACTTCAACAATGGTCAGCTCTGGTTTGACTTGTGAAACCTGGCACCGGTTTCAGTTCCGATCGGCTACGTCTTCTCATAACACACCAGCGAAGCAAGCGACACTGGTCTCGCGTACATTGGAGAGAGAGAGATCGTTGCGCTTGAGACGGTTCTCCCAGGTGACGATGACCAGCGGCGCCGCGCATGACGGGGAGACGTCGTCCCCTACGCATACTTTCGCTGCCGATGGCGCACTGCCTCCGCACATCCACCAGCACAACAAGCAAAGCATGCACTACGGCAGCGGCACGACGTCGACGCTCGCGATCAACGCCTTCCAGCAGCGCGTTGAGCGCAACCGCACGCGCGACCGGCGCAGTGAGCGCTCCATGGTCTCGGTCTCGCGCCAGAACAGCAGTAGAGGGACAAACGTCCTCCTGCCCCTAGGCAGCGCGCGTCCTTATGAGAGCAGTAGCGCTGCTCACTCGCAGACTCCGACGCCGTCGCTCCTACCGCCATTCCTGCGCTCCGGCAGCTCACCCGGGCCCATGGACCTCGTACAGTCCATGATCAACTCGTCCCCCGGCTGTTACGCGGGCGACGACGGCTCGGTCGACATCTCGGACCGATACAACTTCTTCGCGCATGGAAAGCGCTTCCTGGTACGTGTCGTTTTCGTGTGTGAGCCCATTGATGCATTGATGGCTCATAGAATGAGTGGCTGTCGTGACTTCAAGAGTGATGGTTTATGAAAATGTAGCCATTTTGTCACCCATGATATGGCTACATTTTCGGTGACGAGCTCACCTTATGTATGATCTGTGGACTCTTCTCATGTGTCTGTATGGGCAGTTTGCGACGTGCTCGCTGGGATATTTCGACGAGACGAGCAAGTTCCGGCGCCGAATCATCTGGTTCATCACGTCCAAGCTCTTCGACCGGCTCGTGCTGCTACTCATCTTCTCCAACTCGATCATCCTCGCGATCGCGGACCTGAGCCATGTGGACGCGTTCGGCGACCTCGACTCGACCAACTCGCAGCGCAACACGATCGTCAACTACGCCGACACGATCTTCACGACGCTCTTCTCGATTGAGTGCTCGCTCAAGATCATCGCCATGGGGCTCTTCGGCGAGAGCGGCGCGTACCTCATGGACCCATGGAACTGGGTCGACTTCATCGTCGTCTTTGTCGGGTACGCCCTCGTCTTAACGTAACCCAACCCAAAGCTCTTGAATTGCTCCTGAGCATTCATTTCTTTGTGCGCGTAGCATTGTTGCGGCGATCCCAGGCATCCCCAACGTCTCGGGGCTGCGCGCGTTCCGCGTGCTACGGCCGCTGCGATTCTTCAACGCCGTCCCGGGCATCAAGAAGCTCGTGACAGCGCTGCTCAAGTCCATCCCTGAGCTGCTGACCGTTGTGGCGTTCCTCTCGTTCCTCTTCTTCCTCTACGGCGTCATCGGGGTGCAGCTCTGGAGCGGTGTGATGCACTCGCGGTGCCGCCTCACGCCGTACCCCGTGTTTCTGGACCCAAGCCTCACGTACGACGAGCTGCCTAGCTACCAGGAGCGTGTGATCGCCAACTACAGCCTCTACCAGTGCACGGATGACGCAACCGAGGAGGTCATCGACGTTGATGACTCTAAGTATTCCTACGACACGTCCCCATGGCGGTTGCCGAGGGCGTGCTACTGGCCCGTGGCCCTTGAAGAGAAAACCCAGCTATGCAACCTCAACAGCGAAACGTACCGTGTGTGCCCGATGGACCAGGTTTGGCTAGGCTAGGCTTGGTTCTTTGTTCTCATTTGCTGCCGTGCTAACCACCAAGTTGTACTTGCCGCTGTAGACCTGTGGCTCGGACTACGACAGCCACGGCAATTTCCGCTTCGTGCACGCGGACGCGCAGATCGAGAAGCGCGTGCTGCGGGCGTCGACATACACGGCGGACCTCAACTTCGGCATAATGTCCTTCGACAACATCGGTTCGGCCGCGCTCATCCTCTTCATCTGCATGCCGCGTGAAGGCTGGTACGTCCCCATGTCCATCTGAAGCTCTTCAACTTTTCTTACAACTGTCCATGCCATGTGGACATTTACATTCACTCTTGTTTGACACCGAAAAATTAATGTCCCTCTTTTGTGGCCACTTCTATAGGAGCGACCTCATGTACATGCTCTGCGACGCCGGGTACTCGAAGAGCGCCGTGATCTACTTCATCTCGTTCGTGGTCGCGAGCTCGTACTTCATGCTCAACCTAGCGCTGGCTGTCATCTGGGAAAACTTCTCGGACGCGTCCTTCATGGAGGCCGAGGAGAACAAGATCCGGCTCGAGATCGCGCTCACGGGCCGGCGCACGTCCATGGTGCCGAGCTACGCGCCGACGTCACGCACGCGCGCGGTCGTGGCCCGGCTCGTGCAGCACTGGGCCTTCAGCGTCGTGCGCACCTTCCTCATCCTGCTCAACACGGTCATTCTGTCGCTCGACCAGTATCCGGTCGACTACCAGCTCGTGGCCGTCGTGGACGTGCTCAGCTTTGCGCTCACGCTCGCGTTCCTCGCCGAGTGCGCGCTCAAGATCGTCGGCCTCGGAACCAAGACATGGATGGAGGACCGGTACAACCTCTTCGACGCGCTCGTGGTCGTCTTCGGCATCGTCGAGATCTGCCTCGCGCCGCCTGACTTCTTTCCTGGGGACAACTCGGCGGCCGCCAGTTCCAAGGTCAAGAACCTCACGGGCCTGCGGTCTATCCGCATTTTTGCGCTCTTCAAGCTCGCCAGGTAAGCCATCAAAGCTCTGGCTAGCTTATGTCTTAGCTAAGCTAACCCTACGGATTTTTGACCGTGTCTTAGGTCCTGGTCGTCGTTGCAGAAGCTGCTCGTGACGATCGTGAGCACGGTGCGTGAGATCGGGAACTTCAGCGTTCTGCTCTTTCTCTTCATGTACATCTACGCGCTCATCGGGATGCAGATGTTCGGCAACCGCTTCCGCTTCGACGCCGACGGCTTCCCGGTTGACACGACTCACGCGGCGGCCTACATCCCACGGGCCAACTTTGACACGATCCTCTGGTCTATGGTCACAATCTTCCAGATCCTCACGGGCGAGAACTGGAACAACGTGCTTGTGGATGGCTGGCGTGCCACCGGCTGGTCCTGCGTGCTCTACTTCCTCTCGCTCGTCATCTTCGGGAACTTCATCATCCTCAACCTCTTCCTCGCGATCCTTCTCAGCAACTTCGAGGACTCGGACGATGACGCCGGCCACGTTGAGGAGAAGGAGGAGCTCCGGCGCAAGTCACGCGTCACGCCCTTGCACTCGCAGCCGTCGATCGCCAGCCGCAACAGATCTGAGGCCACAGACAAGAGCACGCGCTTTCGCCAGCGGTCCCATCGTGTCGGGGGCAACGGTGGCGGCGCGTCAACGAACGACAAGCTCTCAAGCAGCAGTAGCAGCAACAACAACAACAATGTCACTATCAACCCGCGGCCCAGTGCGCCGCCAGGAAGACGCACCAAGTCACCCCAGGCCGTTGCCTACGCGCAGACGCAGCGCATGTCGAACCGCAACGTGACTGAGGTGCGCCCGGACGGCAAGGATAGCCACCGACCAACGCCGCCCACAGGCAAGTCACTTTTCGTCTTTGGGCCACGCAACCCGATCCGCAGAAATGCGCACGCGATCGTCAACCACCCGCAATTCGACAGCATCATCCTTGTGCTGCTCATGGCTAGCACAATCTCCGTGGCGCTTGACAACCCGCTCGTGGCGCCCGAGAGCCCGCGTACACGCGTGCTCGCGTACCTGGACCTGGTTCTCACGCTCCTCTTCGTGCTTGAGGTCGTGCTCAAGGTCGTCACCCAGGGGCTCTACTTCACCGCGAACGGCTACCTTAAGACGACGTGGAATGTCATGGACTTTGTGATCACGACCTTCGGCGTACTCAGCCTCAACAGCAACGGCTCCAAGCTCGCGTTCCTACAGAACCTGCGCACGTTCCGAGCGCTGCGGCCGCTGCGCATGATCAACCGCAATGCCGGCATGAAGCTCGTCGTGAGCTCGCTCTTCGCGTCCATCCCGCAGATCCTCAATGTGCTCATGGTCGTGCTTCTGTTGCTTACGATCTTCAGCATTCTCGCGGTCAACAACTTCAAAGGCAAGCTCTATAGCTGCAGCGGTGACATCTTCGACGCACTCAGCGACGCGCAGCAGGCGCTCGTGACGGCACCTCGGCTCTGGGGCAACCTGACCGCAGACGAGCAGCGCTGGTTCCCACCGGCGGCCGCAGAGCTCTACCAGAATGCCAGCGACACCGTCGTGGCCACGGCCTCGACGCTCACGTCCCGCATGGTGTGCAACCTGCTGAACGCCACGTGGGACAAGACGATCCCGCAAAGCTTCGATAACGTGCTCTACGGCTGCCGCACGTTCTTCGAGATCAGCACGACCGAGGGCTGGGTCACGGTCATGCTGGCCGGCGTGGACGCGACCGACGTCGACATGCAGCCCGTGGCCAACGCGCATGAGGCCTGGACGCTCTTTTTCATCGCATTCATCTTCACGGGATCGTTCTTCGTCATCCAGCTCTTCATCGGCGTCGTGATTGAGAATTTCAACAAGATGAAGGAAAAGCTCGACGGCACGCACTTGCTCTCGGGCTCGCAGCGCGAGTGGCTCATGATCAGCACAGCGATCTTCAACCTGCGGCCGCTGCGCAAGCAGAAGACGCCGCGGTCCAGGCTGCGCAAGCTCTGCTTCCGCGTGGCGCAGAGCCCGACGCTTGAGACGCTCACCATGGGTTGTATCCTGCTCAACACTTTCATCATGGCACTCACGTACTTTGGCCAGGAGGATCTCTACCGGAGCGCCATTGACGCGTGTAACTACGCCTTTGGGCTCGTGTTCACCGTCGAGGCCGCGGTCAAGATCATCGGCCTCGGCAAGTACTACTGGAAGGAGTCTTGGAACATCTTTGACTTCTGCATCGTGCTCGCGTCCTCGCTGGGCTCGCTTTACACGCTCGTGGGCGGCACGAGCGCGGGCGCCTCGGCGCTGCCCATCCGGAGCGTACGTGTGGCGAGGCTCATCAAGCTCATCCAGACGGCGCCGTCGCTGCGGCAGCTCGTCAACACGCTCATCATCACGCTACCATCGCTTGTGAGCATCGGCGGCCTGCTCTCGCTCGTCTTCTTCATCTACGCGGCGCTGGGCGTGCAACTTTTCGCGAAGGCCAAGATGGGCGAGCTCGTGACGCCCACGGCCAACTTCCAGTCCATTGGCAGCGCCATGACGACGTTGGTAGGTTCATTTTCCTATATTAGGATTACTGGCTGGGAGTGACCGTGGTTTCAAACTGTTGTTGCAGATGCGATGCGCAACGGGCGAGCGATGGAACGACCTCATGCACGAGCTCGCGTCGACCTCGGACTGCGTCTTCGACCCAGACTTCGATCCGACCATGTGCGGCTTCAGCAGCGCCGAGGACTGCCGACCGCTCAACGGCTGTGGCTCGCCCGTGGCCTTCCTCTACTTTTGCTCCTTCACGCTGCTCGTGACCTTCGTGTTGCTCAACATTTTCATCGCAGTCATCCTCGAGGGCTTTGCGAACGAGAAGGACCGCGCGAGCGGCGTGCTGCTCCCCCAGCATGTACGTGATTAAAACCCAGGTCTGCATTGAGAGTACCGTGACTGAATCTGGGTTTTCTAATATCGCCTACAGTATGAGAATTTTGTCACGACGTGGTCGGTCTTGGACCCTGAGGCCACGGGCTACATGGTGTGCCACGAACTGCCGCGGCTTATCCAGCAGCTCGACGAGCCCATGGGCTTTGGCAGGGACTACGAGGCGTCCGTGAAGGAGATGACGGCGTTTATAGGTTAGTATGCATGTCTGTGGTGTAAGCCTTGAATGTAGTGGTCTCTAACGGCTGGTGGTCCTATAGAGTACCTCGACATCTCTGTCTACGGAGGCAACCGCGTGTTCTTCAGCGACGTGGCCAGGAAGCTCGGCAAGTTCGTGCTCGACGTGGTACGTTCTATGAAAGGATTGCTTGGTATACGCTTGCGTGTCTTAGTGTGTGTATACTTCCCCTCAACTCCCTCCTGTAGGTGAACGAGGGTCGCGTGGAGGAGCTGCCGACGACGCTCGAGATCGACCAGAAGTGGCGCGCGGTGCTCAAAGGCAGCAAGATCCGCAAGCTGGAACGCTCGACGCACCGCCTCAACCATATCCATGCAGCTGTTCTGCTCCAGGACGCCGTGCGGTCGCTCATCTTCCGCGAGGAGCTCAAGGCGCGTGTGGTGAAGTTCACGCTACTCACCAAGGGTTTCCTGGCGCAGCAGGGGGCTGAGGGCGAGGCCACCGAGCTCGAGGCCAAGAACCAGCTCGTGATCGAAGAGGAGCAGAGCGAGGACGATGAAGACGAAGACGCAGGCAGTCAGGGGTGCAGAGCTGGGGCTAGCAATGCAGGCGTGACGGAGGAGCTTGGACCGCGCCAAGACCACCTCTATGAACATGCAACTCAGCAGGACAACCAGGTGTACAGAACGCACCCCGGAGGACTCCAGGAAGACCAAGACGGCGGTGCAGATGAAGGCCACGGGCAGCAACAGATAGAAGCACGACACCCTGAGGGCCACGATGAGTAGGCTGCCATTCAAATCTGGATTTATTGGTTCAGGGTCATCCACTGTACTCCCTCATCTGATTCCGCAAGCGCTTTTCAAAAAACAACAATCGGACAAAGATAAAAAAAGAAGGATGATGGGCAGTTTGTACTGCACAGTTGTATATTTTAATATGATGTAGAATTCGATCGATCTATCTCCAATATTTATATTGTGTTGGCTCAATCTGGTTCCTGTCAAAACGTATACACTTCTTCTTTTTATATTTACCAATTACCACGTTCAGTAAAAGGGGGTTCGTCAAATCAGTGGTTTGCTTCCGACATGTTTTGCAAATGTCTGGTCGACTCAACTCACTCACTTTCTGAAGAGCTCTTTTCGCCACACAACGTTGGAAGAGCAGTGCTGTCGTCCAGGTCGTTCATGGCGTCCAAGAGCACCAGCGGCACGCCCACCAAGAGCCCGCAGGCGGCCTTCGTGCCCATGACGCCGCATCTTGACAGGTGCGTCCCCGCCGTGTACCTCTTCTTCCCTTGTAAGCGACTGACTAACTGGTTGGCTATGGAAACAGCCTGCGTCTGCGCGGCCCGTCCGAGGCAAGCATCGCCATGGAGCCCGAGCGCAGCTCCATGCAGCAGCCGTCGCTAGCGCAGATCAAGGAGGAGTCGCGCCGCGTGCTCACGACCATCTCGATCGTTGGCGTCTGCTACTTTGCAGTCAGCGGCGGACCCATTGGCTCCGAGTACATCGTCTCCGGTATGCATACAGCCTGCCTGGCTCAGCCAATCCTGACCCACTTGATTAACGACGTCTGTGTGTGTTACGTGTATATATACTAGCCGGTGGTCCGCTTGTGGGCTTCATCAGCTTGCTGCTCTTCCCGTTCATCTGGGGTGTGCCGATCGCGTTTATCACCGCCGAGCTGAGCACAGCGTTCCCAGAAGATGGTTCGTAAATAGCAACTCTCCATTTGCATGCCCGTGGTGTTGCATAGCTCACATTGTGGTGCTATATTATAATGTGCAGGCGGCTACACAGTCTGGGTGCTCAACTCATTCGGTCCGTTCTGGGCCTTCCAGACGGGCTATTGGTCGTGGATCTCGGGCGTGATCGACAACGCCATCTACCCAGCGCTCGCGGTCGCGTCGTTCACGGACGTCTGGGGCTCGGTTGGTTCGCCCCTCGCCGAGTACATGCTCAAGGCCGCGATCGCGATCGTGCTGGCGATGCCCAACCTGCTGGGCATCCGCATCGTGGGCAACGGCATGGCCGTGCTCTCGCTCTTCGTCATGGCGCCTTTCGTCGTGCTCTGCGTTTGGGGCATGGTGCGCACGAGCGACTGGAGTGTCTTTGGCGAGGTGCGCCGCGAAGATATCGTCACGGACGCTGAGGACAACTTCGTGAGCATGTCGGGCGCCATCTCGATCGACTGGTCGCTGCTGCTCAACACGCTCTTCTGGAACTTCAACGGCGCTGTGAGTGTCTCGGTCTTCGGCGGCGAGGTGCGCAACCCTGCGCGGACGTACCCACGGGCCATGGTCATCTCGGTCGTGCTTGTCGCGTTCTCGTACCTCGTGCCACTCTTTGGTGCCACGGCCTTCAATTCGCCGCACTGGACCTCCTGGGAGGAAGGCTCGTTCTCGGGTATCTCCAAGGCCATCGGCGGCGGCTTCCTGAGCAACTGGATCGTCTTTGCGACCTTTTGCAGCAACGCCGGCATGTACATCGCCGAGCTCTTCTGCGATTCATTTCAGCTCCTCGGCATGGCCGAGTGCGGCCTCGCGCCGGCGTTCCTGGCTCAGTGAGTGGCTACAATCGGTATGCATATCGTCTATTTGTATATATTGTATACTGACGTTGTTGTTTTGTATACTGCCTTAGCCGCAACAAGCGCTTCGACACGCCGCACAACTCGGTGCTCGCGAGCCTCGCAATCATCCTGTTTCTGATCAAGTTCGAGTTTGAAGAGATCCTGGGCATGACGAACGCGCTCTCGGCCTTCTACCAGTTGCTCATCATCGGCGCCTTCATCAAACTGCGCTACACGCACTCGCATCTCGAGCGGCCCTACAAAGGTAAGGATTTTTTTTCTTTCTCGGCTATATAGTGCGGCATGTACCCGGAATGCTCCTGGGTTTGGTGGCTCACATAATGTCTGACTGATGTATAGTGCCTGGCTCGATCTCGTTCCTAATCACGTTGATGATCGTCCCCACCGCGCTCCTCGTGTACATTTCGGTGGATGTGTTCCGCACGCTCGTGCCGGCGCTGCTCGTGCTGGGCGTGACGATCGCGGGCCTGCTCTACGCGTACCTGAAGAAGTTCACGATCGCTCAGTTCAAGATTCTGCACGGCGCCAGCAACGAGGCATAGCACTCCCCAACCATTCCAACTCTGCTACCAAAATCGCCTCTATCATCGACCATCGAGGCTCCGCTATTAACCCGTAATAGACTGTAATTCGTCTGCGTTGTCGCATGCTGGCGATCTTTTAGGACGGAAAGCTGCTGACTAGCAATCGCATCATCATCGTGTCCCCACTCAGCTGAGTTCGTGAGCTGAAATCCCAGAGCAGCCCAGCCAGCGAGCAAGCCATTCCGATTCTCTGTCTGTCTTGTTGACCAGAAGTGCACACCGTTTCCAATGTGCTATTCTCGACTACTATATAAACTACAGAGCGGCGTGCTGGTGCTATTCGTGACGAGGGAGCAGATACCTCATCAAGAATGCCCACGAAGAAGCCATTCAGCTTTGAAGAGTTCTACCGCGCGTTCAGCAAGTCCGTGCCCGCCGACGTGGCGTTCGAGAATGGCGAGATCAAGGTCATTCGAGCCACCAAAGGCTCGGTATCTTCACCACACACAGCTGCAGCCGAAGAGCTCCAGATAAATCTACAGCCGTCGCACTTGGACACGCCGCTCCCAGCTCACATCGCAGCGCTAGCCGACCTCCAGGAGCCCGACGGCAGCTGGAAGTACGCGAGCGCCTTCGAGTTCGTACTGAACGGCGTGGCGCCGCCGCCACCCGAGAGTATCTCGGGGAAGCTGTGGGCCACGGCCATCTGCGTGAACGTGTGGCGCCAGAGCCCCGAGTGCTTTGCGCAGCTCGAGGCCAGCTACAGTAGAGCCCTGCTGCACTGCGACGAGGACATCCTGCGCCGCGTCAAGCCCCATATCAGCTTTGACGAGCTACACAGTGTAAATGCTTGTGGTGCGTGTGGAAATTGCCGAGGCATCTGAAATTGATTATTTATTTATCTGTAGATTCGCAAATACAACGACGACGAGGCCCGAGCCATTCGCGAGCTGCTCCTGCGAGAAGCTGCAGCCAAGCGCGCCCTCGAAGACGAAGAGGACCAGCGACTCGCCCGCGAGAGGGAATACATTGAGCAGATCACCGAGTTCAGCCTGGAAAAGGCGCGCCGACTGCCCACGAAGACCCAGAGCCACTTTGTCAAAGGGCTGAGAACTGAAGTGCGTGACATTTTCCAGCTCTCAGCCAACTCTCAAGCAAATCCGAGCGTGTACCAGTGTGGTGAGGTTGTTGAGAGCTGCTGGCGACGTCGTAGCCGCACAGAGCACGCGGTCAAGCGGGATAGCTGGTATTCATGCAAGGTAGGTATTTTTTTTAGTGGGCATAATTGCACTGGACTAGATATTTAATGAATTAAACTGTTACTGGAGCAGGTCACTGCAGTGAGCGACGATGGCAAGAGCGTGCACCTCCAGTTCGTCGACGGCGACCAAGAGCGTGAGCGCAAAGTCGCGCTTTGCTACCTGCGAAGGCGCCCGGATGACGAGCGAGCGGTTCGCGAAGCCGAGTTCGAACGCCTGAGAGCCACGTGGAAGAAACCGATCGTTTGTGGTGACGAAGTTGCAAGACTCGAAGAGGTACTGCAATATATGCTGCTGAGTTTAATGTGCCTCGGTTGACAGCGTCTGTATATTGGCTGTTCAAATTTCAGATTCAAGCCAGGAAGAAGCGGTCAAAGCCGTGGAACTCGTCCAGCTCGCAGCAAACGCTCAGTCGGAATGGCGAAACAAATCTGCCGAGCCTCTCTAGCTCACCTTCAGCTACATCACGAGAACTCAAGCACCCTCACAAGTCCCAGACACGGGAGGAGCTGACATTCAGTGCGCGGAATCGGGCCGCGGCGATCATGCGAGCGAGCTCAGTCTCAGTGTCTTCAGACGCGCACCAAGACGCACTCTACCAGTCAACCTTTGACGCACTCTTGGTCTACGACAAGGCGTACACACATGTACGTGATGCTGTCAAAGCGTGCGCGCGAAAGTACACGACAGCGATTCTGTACCGAGATCGGTTCCACGCGTTCGACGCCTTTCGCGACGCGCTCGTCGTGCTCATGCGTGCCACCACGAACGCGCTCGAGAGCATTGCGCAGTGGCGAAGATATGCCAAGAGCACCACGCACTTCATCAAGGGAGGCACATCACCGATCTTTGTCTGGAACGGCCAGAACTTTGTGCTCATGGTAAGGAACCGCATCACAAATGAGCTGCTCGTTGGCTGTGCAGAGACTGACTGACACTGTATCACGTGTTGTGCCGACAGCTGAGCCGCTCGCTTGACTTTCTCATGTGCCATCGTGAGCTCATCGAGTGGTACGGCGACGAGTTCCCACTCGAGTTCAACCCGTTCATGCTCTCCAAGTCGCTCGTGGACAAGGCAGAGGCCATGGGTCTGCAGCTTACAAAGACCAATATCGGAAAGGTCTACTCGTTGCGTGCCGCGGTACGTGAAACAGCTCTTCAACTGAAGAGCTCGTTTGGTGGAAATGGGTGGACGCTGTCCATTCATTTTCGCCAGGGAGCCAGTTTTCCATCACAACCAAGTATCTTTCCAGCCTCGACTACTGAAACTTGTCAATCAAATGCGTCCCCTGGCTCAGCTGCGACTGCACCAGAAGAGCCCAAACGACGGCGCTGAGGACAACTCGACGGCCTCCTCCATGCCCACGTGGTGGCCTGAGACGCAGTATGACGACGAACTGCTCGCCCGGATCGCTCGCGCTGAGACGGTATGTGGACCAATCTTTTTTTCCCTCTCAATGGCACGCTGGAGTAAATTGACATTTAAAATAATTATGATTGTGAACTGGATGCACCAACGCAGTATGTGATTCAGGAGCTGCTGGCAGCGGGGCTGCTTGTGCAGGCGCCGCATAATAATTAATAGTTTTCTTAAACATATGATATTTAACTAATTTCTCAGTCTTCGTCTCGCCGCCGCTGGGAGCGGCTTGCGTGCGCCTCGACGTTCTTGCGGATGAACTCCTGCGTGTACCTGCGGTCGGCCCTGACCACGCCCTCGGGCGGGACGTTAAAGTACTTTTTCGTACGGATCTCCTCCTTCGCGAGCGCCGGGTTGTTGTTCTTCCACTGCGCTGCGCCTTCACGCGGCGTGAACTGTTGTTGTGTAGCAACAACCAACCAAACAAGCAAGTGTTGTGAGCCTTTCAGGAATTGCGCAGGGACAGCAGCTTTTACAAATGCAAGCGAACTGACCGATCGTCCAGCCGCGGATTTGTCGGAATAAGCCTGCGCGTCGTAAACGATCTTGCGCTGGATCGCGCTTTTGGCGTCAACAGTGCACGGCGGCTTGAATGAACTCGCCTCCTGATACACAACAATACCACCAACAGCACACATGCAGCTTGAGATACATTGCACAACAGCGCAACACAACAACACACAAGCACTTGTTTGCAAACGCACAGCTGCGTGGACCCCGAAGCGGTCTGCTTCGTGGAGCTGGCCACTGGTGGTCGGGGTCGTGGTGCTCAAGGGCGAGAGCCCCAGCTCGAGCCGCGCCTTCGTGTGCTTGCACAGCACCGCCGAGCGGAACGACGAGAGCGGCGGCGTGCTCGCAAACATCGCCTCCAGCTACAGTACACAAACAAATCCACACAAGCGCAAGCGCACAGCCACGCAGGACTTGTTAGAAAAGCTGTTGCACAACAAGATCCGCGACCACACAAGCGGGAAAAGATCGTTTTTCAACAAGTTCAGTCCGCAATTTCTTACCGAATCGGGCGGCAAGAGACGACCAGACACGTCGTCTAGTGTGCGCCTGTTTGCTACTGCGGCCGTCGTCACATCGCAGCCGCTGGTTGAAGTGGGCTCCTGGACGAGGATGATGCTCTCGCCACTGGATCGTCCGCCGATGGCCGCGAGCGCCGGGAAGTGGCGCACCTTGCGGAAGTTGCGCACGTACGCGTCCTTGTACACGCTCTTCTCGCGGTCGAAGGCCACCGCCTGCGCCTTGTCGTCGCCCATGGCTGGCTCAGTCCAAGTGGGTCCACCACCGAAGTTGATCGAGCTCATTCTCATTTTTGGCCATTTTGGGGATGTTGAACTGGCTCGAAATAGATACGCCTGGGCGCGTCCCGATTGGCTCGCAGAAAAGGATCGGGCTACAGCAATTGGCTGAAATGATTTGTCTCGCGATCCACCACAAGTCGGAGAAATATCGAACCACACGAGCGATGCTGCCACGTACTTGACCGGCAGTCTCGTCTGCATCTTCTGATGTCCTTCTCCCGCACTGACTCGCTGCTCATCGCGAGAAGCAAAAAGATCGAACATTATGCAAATGGATGGCGAGCTCTATTTGTTGTTGTTGTTGCCTCGCGCGGACATTGCAACGTTTGAGGACCCAGCTGCAACCCCCAGCCTATTATGGTTTGATAATATTTGCTGTGTATTTGGCTCATGTCAACCTTTTGAATCAGCCACACACACACACACAAACCTTGCACTCTCTCCCTCTTCGGAACCATTCGAGCCATCCTTCTCCATCGCTTTAGGGAGGGATAAGAGCGAGGGGGGGGACCATTACTCACGCGAGCCAACGTGTCGAAGATACTTTTTGCCGAATTTGCGCATCTTTTCTCCAATTCTGCCCAGTCTTTGTCTCGGCCGCAGTATCAGGTTCCTTTTTCTCAGCAGCCTTTTGACTTGCGAAATGTATCAGACAGCACATTTCGCTCGCCGAGCGGCAAGGGCTTCAACGCCATCTGGAGCAAAGCAGCTGCCAGCATTGCTCATGCACTTTTGCGCCAATCAATCAGGCAAATTGGCCACCACTCGAATAAGCCTGTTTGTGGAAACGTTCACACAGTATTTCTGATACAACCGCTAGCAGGCTCATCAATGCGGTGGCTCTTAATTTGAAAATCTCATTCTATTTTTAGCTCTCCACGCTCCAAATTTCTATTTTCGATACAAAAAATCGATGGTTTGCACTGACTCCTGCATGTCACTTTCATACAAAAAGTCACACAAAAAAGGCAACCAGAGAAAAAAAATTGCATCTCGTTCTCACTTTCTTAGCTGGAGATGCTGCGAAGGATGCATATCCAGCCAGATAGGGATCTTGGTGCTGTACATTTGTTTTTAGTTTGCAGAATAAAGGAGGCAGTGCAAAGAGGAACGCAAAGCCAGCATAACGCCATTCTTATCGAAGAAGTCCATGCTTTTCTCAACAAATATATATGTTATACACGCTGAAAAATGCACCAGCACAGCTCAAAGATTTTAGAGACAAAATCGGATCTTCCTACCTTTGGAGAAAAAGTTGAGCTCGGATCCGTTCAACCCGACAACAGACCGCGCTACACTCGCTCTCTTGGCCATTTTTTTGGTCGGTTCGGGTTGAAAATTGTGAAAAGTTGGTCGTTTCTGTCCAATTTCCCCGAGCCCTAAGGGACTGAATCATCAAACTTCTTGACCCATTTGGCTACCAGCTGGCTGTGGTGACTTCGATCGCGCCGCCGTCCGATACAAAACCACAGAGGCTGAGAGTCAGACTGCGAGAAGAAAACCACAAACACAAGAAAAAGAGGACGACGCGAGGTCCCGACAAGATCCGCACAAGGACACACTTTCTGTTCATATCCGCGTCAGCCACCCGCCCGATCCGATCCCATCCGCGCGCCGGCCGCCACTGGGGACTCCGCTCGCTTCGCTTCGCCAGTCTCCATCTGCTGCGCCTTCAAACGCCATCCACTGCGAC
>JAASFV010000202.1:0-32452 GCA_023334015.1 Globisporangium paddicum
AGGCGCATTGAAACAGTAATTACATTCGTAAAAAGTTGTTTGCTCGAGTCACCATCGTAAAAAACGAGGTGGTCTTATACTTCCTGCCACCACTGTATATTGTTCGGTAATTTACACATAGCTTTCAAGAATGCCGTCGATAACATCGTTAGCAACCGATACAGTGCCGACGTCGCTGTCAAGAAGATGAATCTCTTCAAGACGAGACGCAAGATTGTTGTAACTTGTCTGCACGCATTCAGACAGCTCTTCCTCCTTGAGGATTGGCGAAAATCCGTTGCTGATTGTTGCGATGGAGAGCTCTTGCCACGCGTTGTTCGAGTGTTACTTAGATAAAAGAAATAAAGGGTCTACAGTGTGAGATATTGCCAATATCCTGGACTTCTTGAGAGAGCCCCACCCTTGGCTCGAACTCTTGAGGTCCCAGAATTGATTACTACAGTCCGGACCTGTTCCCACGCGTACTGGAAGTGCGAAAAGTGCATCCACACCATCACAGTTCCGCTCCCATATGCGTGTTACTGTCCACCAACGGCATGTGAATCTGACGACAGCTCTGGTAAGGTCACCATGCTTGAGAACGCCATTGCTGCTCCTTGTCAGCAGAAACTCAACCGCAGCGCGGCGCTCCTCATCGGACAGGTTCTTCATAGTCGCACTGGTGCTCGCTGAAAGGCAAAATAAACGCTTAGTGGACGCGACATTGTCGCTGGGGTCGAGGGGCGCGCTTTCCTGGCCATCAATTCAGCACCTGTTGCGATTTGTCGAGAAATATATATATCCACCAATAGCGCGTTTCGAGTTCTTTCTTTTTATCCAATTAGATTTTTTGTTAATCCACTTTGATTCCAAAGCCAAATGTAGCAATTAATTCGATACAGAAGTATTGTGCTTTGCATATATTTTGGCATAAACGGCAACTAAAAACGAGTTTTAAAGTCTTTTTTATTTACGCTGCTCGTTTTTAAATAAGAAAAGTCTGAATTAAAAAAAACGAAGTTCCTGCAAAAATCTGTTTTACATTGAAAACACTTGGAAATGGGTTCTCAAAACGCATTTCCGAGTTTTCCTGCGATAAAACAGATATGTATGCGGGCGATAAAACAGAGTTTTGGATGGAGACTGATGGTGCGGAAATTAGAGAAAGCAAAGTGCGAAAGGCGGCGATTGAAAACTGCACGAGAAGCAGAAAGACAGCACGGAAGCAAGCGACGTCGGCCCTCACGCGGAGCAGTTGAAGACGCTGGGAGGCGAGGGCAGAGGATGACGTACTCCTCTGACTTTCGCTGGAGGCAGTCTCCCTTATACATGTGTATGGTATCGATGTAAGTTACATTAGCGATATATTTGGACCAAAGCCTCGTATTATTCAGCGATGGTATAGCTTATTTTTGCAAAAAGGCATTGTCTATGAACGATCTCCACCTGCGTGTACAGTGCGGTGGCCAGGCGGCGTATTAGATAGTGTACGTAATATGTAAGAGGCCACCCAACGTTCTACTTAGAAGAGCTACAAGCGTTTCTACAGCGCGATCTCCCTAGCCTCCCAAACGTGTCCCCGTCCACCATTTGCCGCGCTCTCCACTTTGACCTCGGCCTCACGAGAAAGATCCTCACAAAAGCAACGAGGGAAAGCGTTCCTGACGAGGTGAACTTGCGTACTGCTTCGTATCATGAGCTACTATAGTACTCACTATCACATTGCATATGATATTATGCAGGTCGCAAACTACAAGGCTAAGCTGCAAGCGCTGTACTCGTTCCCAGAGCAACTCGTCTTCCTCGACGAGACGTCCAAGGACGGCCGACATGCATATCGCCGATATGGGTGGTCCACACGAAACTCGAAGTGCGTCGTCAAGCTGCCATTTTCGCGTGGGAAGCGGTGCTCAATTTTTGCGGCTCTCGACTATCGAGGGTTTGTGGCGTGGGAGGCGACGGAGGGGACATTTACAAGATCTTCCTTTCATGGCGCTTTTATGATGCACGTAATCCCACTGCTCAACCCATGGCCCCTCCCCAAATCTATCGTTATCTTAAATAATGCAAAGATTCATATGTACCAAGAGCTTGAAGCTGCTATCTACCAAACTGGTGCGCGGCTTCTTTTTCTCCCTCCATATTGCCCAGAGCTCAATCCCATCAAAGTCTGCTTCGACTCTCTAAAGAAATGGATTCAGAAGCACGCGAACCTTGTATTTCCGCTTTACCCTGATGCAGTCTTGGATGTGACTATGAGGTCGTGTGTCAATGGAATTAGTGCTGGTGCGCTCGGTGTGTATGGGCACTGTAGATACGAGCAAGATGGACTTCGTAGAGTAGCTTTTGATAATTTGATGAGCAACACAGAATAAAATGGATTCAATCCTGTTGATATCTTAAAGTCTCAAACGATATCCACTTGCATGTCGTCCATGTGGTCGGTGTCCTCCAGATCCACTTCTGGCGTTGCTACTGGCTCAAAGTCGTGATAGATACCCGCTGTGTAGATGTCATGCGCTGGTAAGCCCAAAGCTATACGCAGCGATGCTACATCGACTCGAAAGTCTGTCCACGAGCCGTTGATCTCCATTCATATGGTTGCCACACGCGCTGTGTCCTCGCTCGCTTGGCTCTCCCTGCTCTCGCTAACTGAAGCATCAAGCGCCATTGCTTGTCGCACTGTGTTGTCGAACGGCATCGTAAACTCAGTCCCGTATGGCTGGCGTGCGTGTGTTGTGATGGCGTGGTTGAGTGCAATTGGACCAAATGTTTGCTCGCTCTCGCGCTGAAACTGCTGCTGTTGCGGCTCTGATGCGGGCAGGGGTTGCGCGATGGATACTTGGCTGAGACTCCACACGCAAGCGGTAGTACATTTAAAAAAATCAAACTGCAAATTACCGAAAATGTCGTCTCCCCATGCCTCCTTCTCCCTAGTTGACACCTTCCTCAATCGCTGGTTCAGCAGCTCAACGAAGTTCTTGCCTCTAAGCGGGACGAAGTGTTGCTGCGATGCGCCCTTGCTCGCCTTGAAGTAGATGGTCTGGTCACTGAGGCGTAGGTGTCGAAGCGAGCGGTCCTCAAGGAGGCCAACAATCTTCGCGAACAGCACACCGTAGTGCTCTCCAAGCGTGAACGTGAACTCCTTGGACTCTCTACGACGCGGTCGGCCCTCAATAGTGCCCTTCCGCGCTGTGAGCACCCCTCTCAGCTCTTTATTCATAGACAGCTCGCCATGTTGTGTCATCATCCTTGACAAATTATAAAACAGAACGCAGTCTGATTAGGAAAAACAAAGATGAAGGCGTGGCGACGTGTACTTACAATTATCAACAAGAACAGCGAAGCAGCGAAAGACGTGGTGCGCTCGGCAGTATTTGTACGAGTCTATGTGAACAAACAGAACCGTCAAACGTTAAATAAGGAGCGAGAAATCCGCTTGAGCATGCGTGTACGTACTATGGGACTTTTAACAGGGCGGCCGGCGTGCAGTGGTGTAAAAAGCGCGAGCGCGCACAGCGAAGCAGCGATAACGGACGGACGGCGAGGAGGGATGCTGTCGATATACGTAGTGCACATGTTAGTTCTGGTGTTTCTTGAGCAGACACGCACGCGTTAACGGACGCACCGCGGTCGATGCTGTTTGGTCGATGCTGCTCTTCCTTGCTTTTGAATGAAAAAAAAGACAACACGTGATGATAGCGTCTCAACCCCTGAAATTTAATCAATACATAAATTGATAGAGGTTTCACGATTTGTCGCGTTCCAGTTTCTTATCGTCCTATTTCAGAGTTATACCTCTAAATAAGAGTTTGGGGCGAGTTCTAAAACAGAATTTTAGCTTTTGGCTGGGTTTATTTTAGCAGGCTAAAGTAGAGGACAAAAGATCTGCAAAGCACAATAGGAGTATAAGATAATACTCCAACTGGAGTACAGGATTTCTCTTATAAAGAGGGGTAGCTGTAGCAACCTCGTGTTAAACAAACTCGGGGTCCTTGGCTAAATAATTTTCGGCTATTTTTACTGGCTAATCTATTAATATTACGCTCCTACTTTTCAGCCAATCAGAATGCGGTAACCCTTTTCTTTTTTTTCTTCCTTTCTCGACAACTCACACTCTGAACATTTTGTTTGCTCATTCCTGTTGTATCCGCTTAATACTTTGGTTATTCATGTATATTTACAATTTATGACGAGCTACTTTCGTAATAAAAGGTGAGGGAATATGCGCTCTCTCGCTAAAAACAACGAACACGGCCAACATAACAACAGACGAAAGAAGCCCAGCTCACACGCACACAACGCACCGCACCGCCGACGTGACTCTCTCGCCCAAGCAGCGACGACCGGTAGACGAGGACCCGCCGGCGAGCGACGTGCATGAGCGGCCTCCAGCAGCAGCAGCAGTTTGGCCGTGAGAAGGGCACGATGCTCGGCAACTCGCAGTCGTCCACGCAGTCGCACTCACGCTCGCGCCACTCGAAGCGCTCAGGCGCCTCCGAGTCGCCCTTCACGACGAGCAGCCAGGAAGGCGGCAGCACCCCCGGCGGCGACTCGTCCTACTACATCGATGGCCCCTGGGAGCAGCGTAACCAGCATTTCAAGAACGTATTGCTCCACGTCTGCTCGTTTATCCTGATACTCGAGTTTGCCGAACGCGTGAGCTACTATGGGATCAACCAGGGACTCAAGAATTACATGGGCAAGCTCGGCTGGACGCAGGCTGGCTCGAATTCGCTCAAGAGCACGTGGACATCGATCTGCTACCTGTCGCCGCTGCTCGGCGGGTACGTCGCCGACGAGAAGTGGGGGCGATACAAGACGCTGTGGGTGTTCGGCATCTGGTATACAGCTGGCGCGTTCTTGCTCACTGTGTCGGCGCATCCAGAGGTGAAGAAGCACGAAATCCTCGCGAACATCATCTGCCACATCGGGCTCTTCGGCGGCATCGCGATCGGCACGGGCGCGATCAAGGCAAACGTGATCACCTTCGGCGCCGACCAGTTTGACCCAAACGACCCGAACGAGATTACGCAGAAGGAGAAATTCTTCAGCTACTTCTACATCGTGATCAACCTCGGCGCCATCTTCTCGTATGGGTACCTCTCCGTGCTGTGTGTCCAGGGCTCGGGCGTCATCTCGGAAGAGTACGGCTACTTTGCAAATTTTGCGATCTGCGGCGGCGTCATGGTGTTCGCCTACGCGCTCTTCGTGATGGCATATCCGCGCTACGTGCATTTTGCACCCCAAGACAGCGCGCTCTCCAAGTTGTGCTCGATTGTCAACGGGAACTGTGAGTACAGCAAGGAGGCGCGCATGCTCCGGTACGGCTTGGTTGCATTCGCGGTCGCGTTTCCAGTCAACCTCATGGCGGCGTTCGTGTCGAACGTCGGGTCGTCGGGCCAGTACCTGTCGTACATCGTGGTAGTGTGCTGTCTCTTCGGCATGTACGCGTGGATCCGCTACGGCATGAGCACCGCGTACATGGACAAATCGAAGGCGTCGAATGGAGGCCGATACAACGACGAGACCGTGGATGAGATCAAGATGGTGATTCGAGTGCTGCCCTTTGCGTGCTTCATGATCATGTGGGAATGCGCGTATGATCAGCTGGACGCGAACTTCCAGTCGATCGCGCAACAGTGCGACCTTCGGCTGACGCGAGACCCTGACGACCACGATATCCAGGTTCCTGGCGCCGCTCTCGGCATTTTTGACCCGCTGACGATCGTCGTGTTGATCCCGATCCTCGACAGATTCGTGTATCCGCTGTACGGGAAGATCGCTGGGCGGCCTCCAGGCGCGTACGGGAAAGTGCTGACTGGGCTTATTGTGGCGATGCTGACGATGTTCTGGGCGGGCATCTTCGAGGATATCCGCCGGCACAGCGCCAAGCTGACGTACATTGACGCTGACGGGCATGTACAACCTATCGTGGACGCTGGGTCAATGCAGCCGATGAACGACATCTCGTGGGGCTACGCCGTGCCGATGTACGTGCTCATCGCTGTTGCCGAGTGCCTGATCAACGTGACGGCGTACGAGCTGTTCTACAACGAAGTGCCGGTGTATCTCAAGAGCACGTGTCAAGCAATCAACCTGTTCATGGTCGCCATGGGCAGCAACCTGACGTCGACGTTCACGCTCATCTTCCAGGACTACATCGGTGAGGAGAGCCTGAACGATGGCCACTTCGAGTACATGTACTATACGCTCGGCGTCCTCAGCCTCGTCAACATCGTCGCATACGTGGTGGTGATGCAGTGGATGGACTTTGGTGTCGTGGCCGTCGATGACGACGCCGAGCTGGCAGAAAACGGCGCCGGACTCGACAGCCGCGAGATGGACATCGGCCACATCCCTCGCCACTCGTCGTTCGAGAGCATATCGCTATCCCGCGGGTAGTAGTTAGTTATAGTAGGATCGTCGTCGCGTTGCTAGGCTTCCAGAGGTCAAGTCAAAACCAAGTTCGAGGACGAAGACAAGCGACGTGGATGGCGTTACAGCTGCAGTGGTGCCATCGAGTGTACGCAGGAGACGAGGGATGTTGTTGTACCAGTAATACCAAGAAGCAGAGAAATTCAAAGCCACAGCGAGCTTCCAAAGTGTCCATTTTCAAATTCGCTCTGTCCATTTTCAACATGCGGTACCCTCAATCATTTCAGCACGGATCTAAGCTTCGACTATCGACATCAAGTGATTGAAAATGCGCACTTAATACTTGCAAATTTCGTACCTAAGTGAATAGTAGGTATATCAAGCAAGAACCCTATATACTTTGTCCACTACAGTGCAAAGTTCGTGTCACGACATCAGAAATACGAACTTATAATATCGTACTTTATCGGGTAATAGGTGTCCGAAGCCTCCTGTTCTGCCACGGCCTTCTCTTGAGCAGGACGAGAGCGTTTCTCGATGCTGCCGCTTGAGCGAGGCGACGTCGTCCACCAGCATGTCGCGCTCTGTCTGCTTCTCGCTTCTGCAATGACTGAACACGGAGCGAATCCGGCCGAGCAGACGCTGTTCCTCGCCGACCTCGATAGAGAGCACGCAACCAAGACTGCCCAGACTACCCGAGAGGCGCATGGCGTGAGGCGGTTGGTACGTTCTGTGCGCTTTGCGGGGTGGGAGTGTGGTTTTCGGCGAAGCTGTACGGCTTGAGGCCCTGTCGTCCTCGTCACTTGCAGTTTCTCGCGTTCGAGCGTTGCGTCTGGGTCTTGAGCGTCTCCTGCGTGTTGAGCGCTTGAGCGTCGTTGAGCCTTGAGCGTCATGATAGGATGAGCTCGCAGAAAATCTTACTGTACATGAGCTCCCAGCTTCGTGTGCGTACGTCTGAGAGAGCGCTTCGTCTGAGAGAGCGCTTCGTCTGAGAGAGCTGTTGTGTTTACGTCCTATTTAATATTTCAACTCGTTCGGTCCATTTTCAACAATCTCAGCTTGCGGTACCCTCAATCATTTCAGCACGGCTTTAAAAGTTCGACTATCAACATCAAGTAATTAACCAATACGCACTTAAAATATGTCAACTACGTACTTAAGTGAAGTAATACGGAGATCAAGTTCGAATGTGTCGATACTCACAGGGTCAGTTTGTCCACAACTATCCAAGGTTCGTGTCACGACATGAGAGAATACGCACTTATATGTTCGTACTTTAACGGGTAATAGGTGTCTGATCCCCATCCCCAAAGAGAAATCGAATCGGAAGTGTGTCGAAAATGCGCTTCTCACACGTTTCCTCTCACTCGCGCATTCTCGTTAGGCCGGTTGCTTCTTCTCCGGTGGGCTGTGCTGTGGTTCCGAGGGACCGGCGGCCGTATCAAGTGGACACCAGCTGACTGCGAGTTTTCTCGCTCCTCTCGTCCGTATCAGAAGAGAAAAGGACGCGCTCACGAGAAGCGAGAGAGCGACGCATGAGCGCACGAGGCAGCGACCACAAGCAGCGAGTGACGCCGACCGCGCTCACCAAGCAGAAGCTCATGGCGGCCGGCACGTTACGCTCACCGGCGCTTTCGAAGCGCTCGATGGCCGGCGGCGGTGTGCGCTCGCCGTTCCCGTCGGGGAGCAACGTCGACGACGACGGCATGAGCAGCCCTGGCGGCGACTCGTCCTACTACATCGATGGCCCCTGGGAGCAGCGTAACCAGCATTTCAAGAACGTATTGCTCCACGTCTGCTCATTTATCCTGATACTCGAGTTTGCCGAACGCATGAGCTACTATGGGATCAACCAGGGACTCAAGAACTACATGGGCAAGCTCGGCTGGACGCAGGCTGGCGCGAATTCGCTCAAGAGCACGTGGACATCGATCTGCTACCTGTCGCCGCTGCTCGGCGGGTACGTCGCCGACGAGAAGTGGGGGCGATACAAGACGCTGTGGGTGTTCGGCATCTGGTACACGGTCGGCGCGTTCTTTGTGAGCGTCTCGGCGCACCCGAAGCTCATCGAGCTGGACGACACCAAGATCCTCGCGAACGTCATCTGCCACATCGGGCTCTTTGGCGGCATCGCGATCGGCACGGGCGCGATCAAGGCCAACATGCTGATCTTCGGCGCCGACCAGTTTGACCCGAACGACCCGAATGAGACGACCCAGAGCAACGGCTTCTTCCTGTACTTCAACCACGTTGTGAACGCTGGCGCGCTCGTGTCCTATGGCTACCTCTCGATCCTCTGCGTCACAGGCTCAGGCTTTGTGCCCAAGGAGTACGGTTACTTTGTCACGTTCGCGATCTGCGGCGGCGTCATGGTGCTTGCGATCGCGCTCTTTGTGTCCGCGTACCCGCGCTACGTGCACTTCACGCCGCAGCAGAGCGCGCTCACGCAGATCTTCGAGATCGTGAACGGCAACTGTGCGTACAGCAAGGAGGCACGCATGCTGCGCTTTGGACTCATCTCGTTTACTATCGCGTTCCCGATCAACATGATCGCAGCGTTCGTGTCGAACATCGGGTCGTCGGGACAGTACCTCTCGTACCTGGTCGTGGTGTGCTGTCTCTTCGGCATGTACGCGTGGATCCGCTACGGGATGCACACAGCATACATGGACAAATCGAAGGCGTCGAACGGCGGGCGCTTCAACGACGAGACCGTGGACGAAATCAAGATGGTCGTGCGCGTGCTGCCCTTCGCGTGCTTCATGATCATGTGGGAGTGCACGTACGACCAGCTCGACGCGAATTTTCAGTCCATTGCGCAGCAGTGCGACCTGCGCGTCACGTTCAAGACGGACGGCAACGACCACCAAGTGCCCGGCGCGCTGCTCAGTATCTTCGACCCGATCACGGCGATCATCCTCGTGCCGTGTCTCGACAAGTTCGTGTTTCCGCTTTACAAGAAGATGACCGGCCGATCGCCTGGACTCTATGGGAAAGTGCTCACGGGCCTCATTGTCGCGATGATGACGATGTTCTGGGCCGGTTCGTTCGAAGTGATCAGACGGAGCAGCGGCAAACTTATGCATCTGAACGAGGCGGGGCGGCTGGTGCATACACGGGATCATGGCTCGAACCAGCCGATGAGCGACATCTCCTGGGGCTACGCCGTGCCCATGTATGTGATGATCTCGGTGGCTGGTTGCCTGATCTATGGCAGCGCGTTCGAGCTCATTTACAACGAGGTGCCGATGCATTTGAAGAGCACGTGCCAGGTGATCACGATGTTCACGCTTGCCATGGGGAGCAATCTCACATCGACGTTCACGCTTATCTTCCAGGACTTCATCAAGAACGACCTGAACAAGGGCCACTTCGAGTACATGTACTTCACGCTCGGCGCGCTCAGCCTCGTCAACATCGCCGCATACGTGGTGGTGATGCAGTGGATGGACTTTGGCGTCGTGGGTGCCGACAACGACGCCGAGCTCGTGGAGGAGAACTCCGTGGCCGATCCGCATAATCGGGAACGCTTCACGGGGCTCTCGTCCTTCGAGAGCATCTCGTTTTCAAGAGGGTAGCGAGTAAGGTTAGTGTGTATATTTTTTTGGCAAAGGGACCAACGAGGACGCAGCGCGATCGAAGTTGCTGGGGCGATTGCCAGGAGCTCCTCGCAAGCCATCACTGCTCTGTGGGAAGAGCTCTTGGTATATCGCTGTCAGTAGCAGAGAGCGTGCCGTCCGTGAGTTAACCAGCAAAGGTGGTAAGTAATAAGCGGCTACCTTGCATAAAGTATGACTCTTTTCCATAGAAAATATGGTCAACATGTAGCGCTTTTGGAAGCGGATTGGGCTTGCAGTCACTTTGGGAAACGGATGTGCACATGCGCGCATGGGCTTGAAGAAGAGCGGCGCGCGCAAGGCCCATGGCGGCGTCCGTCTGAGCAAACTGCCATCGTGCGGCGGCGCACAGCAGGCAGATCACCAGCAGCAGCATGTGGTGCAGGAGCTTGACCCCATGTTCGCGTACAGTGAGATCCCAGACGAAGTGCTCGTCGGCACTGAGCTCGACCTATCGGTAAAGCAGTGGCACTTTGGCTATTACAAGCGATGAAGGTGTGTATGTATGTGCTTATACATGTGTGCATATGTGTGTTGGTTTGTCTGCGTCGTTGCTTGTGCAGCTCTGGTCGGTTGTCGCGCAGGATTCGTGTCTAAAGCGGCTCGGAGGGCGCAAGGCGGCACATAGTTATAGCAAACCCGCCAGCATTCGCGCGCTCGTCAGCGAGTCCGCATCACCACAGCACAAGCGTCCAAGCAGCGGTTTTGCGAGTCACTCGAAGCCACTGCCGTCGCTGAATCAGCTGGCCGACACAGTCGTAGGTGGCTCGACAGCGCCCGTGGTAATTGATCACCCAGTGCAGCTCCCAGTCGTATACCTCAATCTCGCTGGTGCTGAGAATGTACGAGGCAACTGAGCTCGTACTTCGTTATAGATTAGCTGATGCGCTGAAGCTCCGCATGTGGAATTTATTATATGTCAAGGTGGCTGACTGTTGTTAATGGGAAGCCCAGATCACGGACCAAGCGGCGATTGCAATCGGCGAGTCGTGCCCACTGCTGCGCCACGTTGTGCTCGAGAGAGCGACCAAGGTACGTCATGCATATACTATTAACGCACGCTTGAAACTAATTGGTGGTATTGGGAAATGCGTTCGCAGCTCACGGATGTCGGCGTGCGGCACCTTGTGACCTGCTGCCGACAGCTCCAGACGCTCAACCTCAACTACGTGATGGCGCTCCAGAGCGCAGCTGTCAGTACAATCGGAGAGCTCCAGCTGACATTGCGTGGTATTGTGAGCACTGCTCATGGAGACACAATGTCATCACCTGTGAAGTGTTCTAACATGTTTGCGGCTCTAAATCACGCAGAAGTGGGCTTGGCAGGTTGTACGAAAGTGCCGGAGTTTGCGCTCCAGCGCATGTTTCATGCCTGCCCGACCCTCGAAAAGCTCGATCTGTCCTTCTGTGGCGTGGTGTCGGACCATCTCCTGCTCTCGCTCGGTCAACATTGTCGAAAGCTGCAGCACCTGAGGCTCCGTGGATGTCGGCAGGTCTCGGACGCGGGTGTCGTCGGTTTCGTGAATACTGGAGGAAGTGAGTTGGTGCTGCTTGACCTCACGCGATTCGATCTGCAGTACAAGCTCAATGACATTGCGCTCCTGTCGTTGGCGGAGAAGTGCCCCGTGCTGCAGACCCTTGTGCTCACTGGCTGTGATATGCTCACTGACGTTGGGCTCAGCTGGCTCTGCTCAGGCTGCTTGGCGCTGACTCACGTGGATGTATCAGGATGCGCCAAGCTCACAGACTTGTCGATGCGGTCTATTGGCGAGAATCTGCTTCAGCTCCAGCATTTAAACATCAGTCATTGCGTCCGCGTCTCAGACTTAGGCATCCGACATGTGGCATTTGGCTGCCCCGACTTGACGCGCTTGGACGCATCCGGGCTGGCACTGCTCACCGATCCGCGTCCACATGGCGCGGACTCTTGTGGAGGCGAAAGGTACCACCAAGGGATCGCAGCAATAGCCGTGGGATGCCGAATGTTGCGCCGCTTGGACATCTCCCGCTGCCCCTCAATCGGCGACATCACGCTCCACTACTTGGCGATGAACTGCAGAGAGCTGGCGGAGCTCAACCTGTCGAGTTGCACACGCGTGACGCACGTGGGAGTACGCCAATTGATGTCGAGCGCCACGAAGATGTCGTTAATCAATGTCAGTGACTGCGACAAGGTGAACGATCGCGCGTTTACTGGGATACCATTCCCAGCGGAGGCTACACTTTACCATCTCACAAGCTTGCGGCTCAAAAATTGTTCGCAGATTTCCGACTCGACGCTCAAGAGTCTCAGTGCGCTCCAGCTATCCTTGAGGGAGCTCGATTTGTCTGGTTGCTCGCTCATCAGCGATATGGGCATTCTCTCACTGGTCGAGTCGTTGATGGCATTCTCGCTGCGGTATCTATGGCTCAAGAATTTGGTCGAGATCTCCGAGACTGGTCTCTCGTGGCTCGCAGATAAATGCCCCAAGCTGCTGCTGCTGGACCTCACAGGGTGCAGCAAGATCAAGTCGTTCTCGATCAAATCACTCGCTGGATACTGGAAATTCGCTTCGTACACGACGAACGAGCATTTCAAAGGACTGATGCCCAAGCACCGAGCAGAAGACTGGTTATTCCTCGAGGAGTACGGAACCTGTTGGCGCTCAGCGACTCGCATTCAGTGCATGTATCGCGCTCGGGTAGCAAGGCGAATTGCACGGCAGAAGCGAGAGGAGAAGCTGATCCTGTGGGTCGCGACTCGTCTACAAAGTGTGTACCGCGGCCGCCAGGCGCGGAAGTACGCGATTCTCATGCGCTTGCAATTCAACAAGGAATGCGAGGCTGCGAGGCAGATTCAGGCAAAGTTCCGACAGCAAAAGGCGATGCGCGAGGTGGAGAACATGCGGGAAGCACGACGGAGGCAGCAATTGCACGACGCAGCTCGTTTCATCCAAAGTGCATGGCGCAGAAAGCGCTTGCGCGACAGACTGCAGGTTCGCACAATGATCCGAGTGCACCAGGAAGAACAATTGCAACGAGCCGCAGTGAAAGTGCAGCGGGTGTGGCGTGGCAAGCAATCCCGCATGAAGTCGAGCTTCTTGAAAGTTGCAAAGGATGTACGCGACTGGGAGGAGCACGAGGCTGCCAACAAAATGCAGAATCTCTTTCGTGCGCGAGCTGCTCGCCGACATGTGATGCAAAAGCGCCAAGAGCTTCGAGACGAGGAGATCAAGCGAGAACAGGCGGCGATGCGCATCCAGGCGCATGTTCGACGACGTCGAGCGCAGAAAGTGCTTGCGGCGCGGATGATGTATGCGAAGCGCATCAACGACGCCGCAGAGTGCATTCAGCGACGGTGGCGATCAAAGAAGCGTTGGTTTGCGTCCCAGCTGATCGTCATTGGGAGGCGAAGGAAAGAAGAGTGCGATGCTGCAGTGAAGCTTCAGTCTGCGTGGAAGCGCAAACAGGGACGGCTGGAAGCCAAGCTCTTGCGGCTCATTCGCGAGCAAGAGCAGCAACAAATAGTCAACGCAGCGCTCAAAGTGCAGACCCAGTGGCGCGCCAAGCGTGCGCGCGTACAAGTCGCCGATGCAAAGCAACTGGCACTGGAGAAAGTGCTGCGCGAGATGAAGATGCAGCACCACGCCGCGGCGCTCGTGCAAGCGCATTTCCGGGGACGCCGCGGTCGAGAGCGGTACCGTGAGATAGTGCTGGAGAAGAAGAAGCGCTGGAAAGAAGTGGTGCATCCGGAGAACGGCCAGAAGTTCTACTATGTACGTCTGTATGCGGGATCTGGCTGGCTCACAACCTGGTTGCTGAGCATTTGTTGTGGACTTGCGTGTGTGTGCAGAACAAAGTGACAGGCGAAGTGCGCTTCCGGCGACCGCAGGACGTGCTCGACTTGCTGCCAAAGCCGCTTTGCGACAACTGTGGTGCGGACACTGTGATATTGCTACAGGTTGGGCCATGCTGTGTGTGAGAATGGTTGTCGCTGACGTGGAAAATGTGGTTGCTGCAGTGAGTCCTGCGACGCACATTGCGCAAGTCGAGTGCAAGGATTGCGGTGAGCTCTTTTGCAACACGGTGAGAACCATACTTTGTGAAGTTGGCATTGGTGCTTTCGCTGTTGGCTTACTGGTATCTCTATCTCTACGACTCCTTCAAGTGCTGGCACAATGTCCATGCAGGTGGAAAACGACGGCTGCACGACTTCCGAGCGTTGTACGACTACTATGAGAAGCGCGTCGACTATGGCGACGGCGAATTCCCGTCCAAGTGGCCATCGGAGATCGAGCAGGACGAGAAAGATGGCTGGGCGCTACGAATGTACCCTCGGCGCCAACCTGCCGAGGTCAAAGGCCACTGGGAGAAGTACGTTGACACCGCGACGGGCAAGGAGTGGTTCTACAACAAGGACACGGAGTCGAACAGCTACAGTTCGCCACCCGAGTTCCGATCAACTGCTTCGGGCGAAGACTTTTCCTCGAGCCAGCAAGCATCGAGCGACTGGGCCAAGTACTACGATGAGGCTCAGGGTGCCGAGTACTACTACAACAGCAAGACTCTCGAGAGCACGTTCGCACGACCAGCGGAGTTTGTGACAGCACGCCAGCAGTACATAAGCCCGAGTACGGCCGACAAGCCGTTGCCCAGTGGCCGCGAAGGCTGGGGGAAGTTCGTCGATCCCGAGAGTGGACAACCTTTTTACTACAACAGCAATACGATGGAGAGCACGTTCGCGCGCCCGCTGAACTTCCAGACCGCGAGACGAGGCAACGTCACGATCGAAACGGGAGGCAACGACTGGGCAAAGTACTACGACCTCTCGCAGGGCGCCTACTATTACTATAACGCGCGAACGTTCGAGAGCTCCTTTGCGCGGCCGCAGGAGTTTGCGACCCCACGCGCGACGCCCGCGGATGCTGCAATGATGAGCATGACCGAGTTCTACGACCCAGTGACTGCGAAGGCCTACTTCTTCAATGCACAGACCGCCGAGTGTCAGCAGGTAGGAGGAGCGGCGGCAGGACAGACAGCACGAGCGGCGCGGTTCGACTACCGCTGAGCTGTGCCAGGTAAGAGCTCAATGGCGACCAGCGCCGTGGGACCGCCATCTTCGGGACTGCAGTTGACGTGTCAGCGCCCCGTCCCATGCTCGTCCACATCCAAGTGACACGTTGTCACTGCGTGACTTTGTGGCCACTGAAAACACGCAGCGTGGTGAGGAGAGAAGAAGCATATGCGGACAACTAACTTCAGGAAGACACGCCGAAGCGTCACGCGCGAGACTCACCTGGTGGACGGACTTGTCGATGAAGCCCTGCTCTCGCGGCTGGCATTGGCGATCCAGATGTTCGGCGAGCTGCTTTGGCTTGTGGCTCACACCAACCAATCAATTTCATCACCATGCAGCATTGGCAGTGACTGGGCCGTGGATTTCCAGGGCGCGTGAATGAAAAGAGGTGCGTTTGCAATTGGTATCCGATATGACTCGCCTGGTGATCTTCCAGGCTGAAACAAAACTGATATTCTTGCTCCTCTCCCATCAACTTCAGGAATACACGTGAAGTTTCGAGCTTGAGCTTGATGGATGAGCTTGCTTGATTGCGCTGCCATGGGGGACGGCGACAACAATTACGCTGATTTTGCCACGACGATCGAGTCGGAACGCAGCAAGAGTCGAGCAAGCTTTCTCTGAAAATGGTGAGAGTTCAATCTCATTGTATCTCGGGAACGACTCGTGGCTGTTGTAAAGTTCACAGCGAACAGCTGGGCATCTCAGCAATTTGAACCTGGACTTCAGCAACCTGAATTTCCTGAGAGCTGATTTCGCAGTAAGCGAGATTCAGATCGTGTGGCTCAGAGAAGCATGAAACGAATAAAATCAACTTGGACTCAAATCACCTTGTTGTCGTTGACTTGCATCCTATGATTTGTTTGTATCTATGGATTCTTGCATAAGGTTTCTTGGAGAGCGAAACCACAGCTCTTTTGGCCAGTTGACGCTCTGTAGTTTTCTTCCTCTCGCTCCGATCGCGTGTACATGTACATGCACTCATCGCCATGTACTCATCGTTCGCATCATTATGTGGAGACAAAATGAAAATCGGTCGAGAAAAGTTGGCAAATCAAACTAAAAACATATGAGCTTGAGTATAATTTGATTTTTCAACTTTCTCCAATTTCTCGAGATTCATTTATTCGCACTTTTTCCAGCACGCTGATTGGCTCGAAGCGGATGAATCGTCCTGTCGCGTCTTGGGCGTAATGAACATGTGCGATGACGCTGCCTTGCATTTCGTCCATCGGTGCGGCTCTTTTTGCCGATTGCGCTCTCTTGGAACACGAAGCTCACATCGCCATCTTCCTCTCTTTCGGCTGTCGCAGCTAAGGCCACCAGTTCTCAACCATCCCCGTCCACAAGGAGCGAACTTGAAACCAGGTGCGTTCCGCTTGGTCACTTCGCAAATCATTTGTGTGTGGTGGTTTCGGTCCAGTGGGACCTCCTCGTTGGCGTGGGCCTCGTTCGCTCGCCGATGGCTCCACCCGGATCATTGCTCGATCTGCGCGCTGCACCGCACTCGCCACTCTTGCTTCTGCCATCCACACTGCCTGTCTCACGCTCTTGTATGATGGCCAACCTGGCAGTTGAGCGTCCCAGCTTGAAGCAGCGCTCCCGTGGTCTCTTTGAACGGTTCTCAGATCCGAGCTCGCGTGTCCGTGTCGCCGTCCGAAAGTGCCATCCGAGCAGCAGCAGACACAACAGCAGCAACGCCACCAGCACCTGCAGCAACACAATCAGCACGACGCCGTACTCACGCCAGAGCCTGCCGTCGTTCCCGCGCGAGTCCTTTGCGAGCGCATTCCCCGTGTCGCCGACCTCGTGTCCATCGACGCCAGCAGTAGCGAGACGCTCGTCGCTGATCAAGCACGTAAAGCGAACGCTCGCACCGTCGTCCTCCCAATCGCTTTGCAAGATGCCACTGAAAGGCACGGGCTCGTCCTCATCAAGCGCCAGCTCGCCGCATCCAGTGGCGGTGCCGCACACGATCACCGAGCGCAATGGCGGCATGGAACTCTGGGTGAAGGCCCCGATGCTTGCCGGTGAGATGGAGAAGCAGGGCTTCCGCTGGCGCAAGAAGTGGAAGACGCGCTACGTGGAACTCAACAGCCGCATGCTGTCGTACTACGAGGTCTCGAGTGACCACCACGGCCGCGGCGCCAAGAAGGCGCGCAAGCGAGCGCACATCACGGCCGATGCGTTCCTCGAAGACATCGATGAGCGCAGCTTCGCGGTCACGCCGTCGCTCGACGAGAAGCCCTGGGTGTTCCGCGCGAGCGACTCCAAGGCCAAGCTTCAGTGGTGTACTGCGCTTACGGACTGCATCGACATCCTCAACTGGCTCCAGCACTACGAATTGGGCAAGCTGCTGGGCGTTGGCGGCAACGGCATCGTGAATCAGATCATCGACAAGCGCAGCGGCAAGAAGTTTGCCGTCAAGAGCGTTGACGTTGCCAAGTTTAAGAACCGCGAAGCCGTCGTCTCAGAGGTCGAGATCCTGCGCAATATCACCAACAACATCAAGCACCCGAACCTCGTCAAGATCTACAAGGTGTACGAGGAGCAAGACAAGATCCACATCATCCTCGAGCTCTGCGAAGGCGGCGAGCTTTACGACAGCATCGTCAAGCGCGGGTGCTACAGCGAGGCCGATGCCGCGCGCATCATGAAGCAGCTCATGTCCGCGCTCCAGTCGCTACACAAGTACAACATCCTGCACCTCGATATCAAACCAGAGAACATCCTGCTCTCGTCCACGGACAAGGACGCCAAGATCGTGCTGACTGACTTTGGTCTTGCACGCATGGTCAATGGCAAAAAGAACCCGCTCGAGCAGGGCACGAGCATGGCTGGGACGGTCGGATACATTGCGCCAGAGGTGATCAGCTCGCACAACTACACGTCCGCCGCGGACGTGTTTAGCGCTGGTGTGATTCTGTTCATCCTGCTCGTTGGGTACCCTCCGTTCCAGGGCGACAGCGAGGTTGAGATCTTGCTCAAGATCGCGCGCGGCGACTTCCAGTTCAATCGCGCAGACTGGGCTCACATCTCGACCTCCGCGAAGGAATTGGTCGCACGGATGCTCGAAGTGCGCGCTGATGATCGTATCTCGGTCAATGAAATCCTAAAGCACCCGTGGCTGACGGAGATCAGCAGCGACCGGGAGCTAGCCAAGACCATGGAGCGTCTTCAGCGCTTCAACTTCGACCGCAAGTCGGAGAACATGGGCTGCTTCATGGGCAGCATGGTCTACGAGTCGAACGAAGCGGACTACAAGACGCTAGCTGACAGCAAGACGATCGATAGCATGATCCGCCAACTCTCACCTGAAGGACGAGACCGGATCCCGTTGGAGAAAGCACACATCATGGCACGAGGTCTCGGTCTATCGCCGTATATCGACGAGAAATCATTCGTGAGCTTCTTGGATCAAGACCATGATGGCTTCATCGACGCTCAGGATTTTTGCGGTGGTGTCCAGGCAATTCGTGACAACGTCGCGTCCGTTGCCAGAATCATTTTCGCAGCGCTGCACAAGGTTGTCGACGAAGACTCCCCGAGTACGCCATCCGATGTGAAGCTGAGCCGCAACAACTTTGAGGTCGCGTTCAAGAAGCTCCACTGCCCAGAGCCGCTCAGCGCCATCTTCTTCAAGTACGTCGACGAGCAGCACCAAAATCTACCGGAATGCGACGACTTGAACGCAGCTGGCCACACCGAAGCCGAGCGTAAATGGTTGGTGGATGAAAGCGAGTTCACCCAGCTCTCTGCCCAGCATCCGTTCATCAGCAGACTGTTCCTTCGAACGGCAAAGGACAACATGACCCACATCGTCAAATCGAGGAGTATCGAGATCTTCCCGCAGATTCTTGAGGACTAGCAAGCACCAAGCTCAAAGGCAGCCACATCTGTGAGAACCAACAATTAGTCGCAATCAAGGAGCACAATAATACCCATTTAATTTATGTACCTATGCTTTGGCTCGGATGACCCGCTCTCCTTGTCTTGGTTCTTTCGCTGAAGATTCGACGATGTCAGCTTCCGGTTCGTTCACAAGCACGCGTTTTGCCCATGCCTGGATTCGTGGAAGCGCGTACTTGTACCCAACATCGATGATCTCCTCCATCTTGTCGAACTGTAGCGTTGCATAATCGTTCACTGGAGGGCGGAGGTACAAGTCGATGCACTCTGCTTTCATGCGATCTTTGTGCTGCTCGGATGACACGTACGCGAGTGCAGCAGAGACATCACCCATCGACGGCACAATGACCGTTTTCGCAAATGGGTTTATCTTATTCCAGAGAAGCCACCAGCCGGACAACGAACTGCCATAGCTGAAATAATCGCGTCGTGGCTCACTGCCGACATCCACAGCGACGATGTACTTGATCCCGCCTTCCTCCTTCATCACGTCCGCTGGCAGATTGTTCATGTACCCGCCATCGACAAGGAGCGATCCATCCTCCGAGATGGGAGGCAAGTACCCTTGCAAAGTCATGGATGCGCGAACAGACTTCCATACTTGGCCACTGTGGTGCACGTTCATGCGGGACTTGGCGATATCCGTCGAGACGCAAAAGTAGTTCAGCATCAAATCTTCAATCGCCAGATCGTAGAAATGCTCTCGAATGCTTCGGTTGAATCGGCCTCCGTTGAAAAACGACGAAATGGGGAGCGTCAGATCCCGCAGCTTCTCCATCACACTGCTCATTGCAAGCGACATAGAATAAATCTTCGACTCGACCAGCGACATGTCGTGCGGATGCAAAGCGTAGACTGCACCGATGAACGCTCCGATGCTTGTTCCGCCGACGACGTCGACGTGGACACCGCACTCCTCCAACGCACGTAAAACTCCGATATGAGCAAGTCCTCGAGCACCTCCGCCACCAAGAACAACACCAACCGCATTCCCGGTAACACGACGACACAGTCGGAGGAAATCCGGCTTGTGGTCCTCGAAGGGGAACTGCACGTTGTGGAAGCTGCTGATCCACTCGTATTTCTCCATCGGGAGCAAGAACCTAGGAAGAATCTCGCTGTGCTTCAAAATCCGCAGCTTCTTCTTCAGCACGTTCGTCTTCGACGCGTCATACGCGGCCAACTTCGCTGCTTCCTCGATAGCAGCCATCGTCCAATTCTTCTTGCGAATTCGGACGACACTGATGGCGGCACTCTTTTTCTCCCAAGCCGCTTGAAGAGTGCTGGCAATTTCATTCAGGAACGCGTGCTGAGGATGAGCGTCCGAACAAAGCAGCAGGATGTGATCTGCCTGTCTGATGCACAGCTTGGTCCACGGAGTCAGCTGAGCGTCTGCTTCGTAGATCACCAAATCGTTCGAGCTCTCTATGTCACCAAGCCAAGTGCTCAGATTCGCTCGGGCAACACGCGAGTTCTCGATCCATTGTTCGCCCAAGAACGTACTGGCTTTCTGAGACGACACCACTTCGGTTGATGCGATCGTCTTCAGGGAGAGACGGAGGTGGGAGCAGAATGTCTCGATCTTCGTCATCTTCGTCAGTGAAAGAACTGCGATGGTCCCCAATGGCAGAGACGGCGAATGCTGGTGTTCACGAGATCTGCCTGCACTTGAACTGAGAGACAACAAGTAGTTGTTCCGATCTTGAACGCCACCCGAATCCACGCTTCCAATATCCATGCGTGGCCCCGTTAGATGCTGAGCAAGGTTGGTCGTGAAATGCACGAGCACCGTCGGATACTTGCTAACGATGTAATCGAACACGTTTCGCGACATCTGTGAAATCTGGGAGTCTCGGATCGCGAAGACTGAGGAGTTGCTTCGCCCTGCTGCCAGCATATCCATCGCACCTAAAGTCGCACCGCGGACGAGCTCGCTTGTAGTCTCGACTTCTTTGCCTCGGTGATAATGTGCTTGCACAGCACGCAGCCTCCCGCTGATGACTGTGAAAACCGAGTCGCACAAATCTCCTCGGCTGAACAGACTCTCGCCGCCGTGAAGATGTAACCAATCGAACGAGCTGTCCGCGACACACACCAGCTCCGAATACTGATCGATCAGATGCTGTGCGCAGCGAATCGCAACCGAGTTTATCTGGAGCAGACTGGAGAAGAGGGCGTCCGGAATCCAGATTAAACGGGTTTCTTCTTTGCAGATTGCTCGAGTGATCGAGTGATTGCCAACGAAACACGACGCCATGCCAATCTCGCATCCTTTCGTCGCCGTGTACATGTCCACGAAGTTGTTGTGCTGGGTCTGGACTTGCACTGTAGCCGATCCTTCGACTATAATGTACACTCCAGACGCAGACGTGCTCGGATTTGCGCCGTGAATCGTTTGATTTGCTTGTCGGATGATCATCTTCATACAATCACCAAGCGTTGACTGCATGTCTAGGTCGTACAGGCCGATGGATTCCGCGACGGTGTTGACACACTGCTCCTTTGTGCCAAAACTGGTGTCGTAGAGGTCGTCTCCAAGCAAGTGCTCGTGGATGAACGCTGACGGGCTGATTACCTTCGTGTACAACCCGAAATGTTGCATTAAGGATTTCGCTGTGATCTTCTCTGCTTGACTGAAAGCAGCTTGCGCCAGCCGAAAGAAGCTGTCGGGGTACTCTTGGACCACTTGCTCAATCGTTTGCACGGGGATCTGGAACACCATCGTCTCATCTTCCTCAGCAGTTGCAGATAAGCTACCGCACACTTTCTCGAGATGGCTCAAGCGCTCGCCGGTATGTGCTTGGTTGATCAGCGCCGCGAGAAGCGAGAGCGAGGACAGTAAAGTGTCTCCTCTTCTAGCCGTTTTCTTGAACTGTAGTGCACTGTTCTCGCCATGGATTGTCAGTGAAGCTTCTCCCGCGACCACCAGTAAAATTGATCCGTCGTGCTTCCCCTTTGCGAAGATCTCGTCCCCTTTCGAAAACTTCAGGATCTGCAAGTCGCTATAAAAGAAGGCATGAGTCAGTACTGTAGTGATCACCATTTATCATGCACACAAATGCAGTAGTATGCAACATACGTTGTTAAAGGCTCGACAAATTCGCCTCTCAGGAACGAGAACACCTAAATAAGCACCCAGAAGCATACCAACATCGCGTCACAACCTCAAACATCACGAGCAAAAAAGCTATTGCATAGCGTTCCGTACCTTGGAGAGCGTATCGTAGATCAGCTTCAGGTCTTCTCGTCTACATTTCCTTTGCAGGCTCAACGGGAAAACAAAGCGGTCCTGCTTGTCGAGTATCGCGTTCTCCTCCATGCGATCTCTCTCGAGCGCCAGTAGGTCTGTGAACGACCGCGAGTGGCGCTTGCGCTTCGACGTCGGGGACGTCGGCAGCTGCGGGTGCTTGGAGGGTGGCGGCAGCTTGCGCGGACGCACCTGTCGCGACGCTATCCACACAAAGAGCACGGTGATCGCGCCGACGAGCGCCGTGAAGACCGCGATGCCGCCCACGAGGTAGTGGCGCTGCTGCGGGACGAGCCAGGGCGCGAGACTCGCGACTGCCGCGTCCATGGCCGCGATCGAGGACGCGACGGACGCAGAGACCTCGCGCATCACGTAGAGCGCGTGCCGCTCAACGCGCTTCGTCGCTTCCTCCATGCGCTCGTCTCGTCTCGCTTTGTATCTTTGTGTCCTGTGGTGTCGCGGGAGAATGCGGAAATGGCGCAGACTTGCGCTCGTGCGCTTCAACTTTCATTGCGGAAACCCTCTTAAACCTGATCGGATTCCTTGACCATCACTCTGTTGAGAACCCGCGATTTCGCCTCTGCCAGAATGGCTCTCTGGCAGCAACTTCGGTCGAGCTGTTGGAGCAACGACATCGCAAGCTTATCGAGAAGCACAGCAGAGTATGGCAAGCGTATCAGTATATTCGCGACAGCTATACCGCAGTACGCGGTTGTCGACGCCAGCTCAGCGCTCAGGACAAACCTGGGTTGAGGCGTGAAAAAATCAACAAACTTAGTGCGTTTCAAAATTGATATTTCCCTAATTCGTTCAGATTATCGCAAGGAATGCAAATATTACAAAAATAGACGCTCGGGGTTGCCGCTGGTGATGGTTGGGCACGAAAAAGCGCACTTCACTCCTCGCAGCAGCAGCAATGGCGGCCGTGAACGACGCCAGCAGCAGCAGCCAGCGAGCGCGGATCGTCGCGCGCTACGACCAGCTGCTCGGAGCCCTCGGAGAGGATCCGTTCACGTCCACGTCCGTGCTGCAGCGCACAGAGGACGCGTCGAAAGTCATTGGCGACGCGCACGTGGCTGAGCAGCGCAAGAAACTGTTGGCGGCGGCCGCGCAGAAAAGCCTACGATGTGCCGAGCTGATCGAGCAAGCCCTCGAGGCATCTGCGAAGTTCAGCCACGTGCAGCGCAAGATCGCAGGCGCGCACAAGGAGCATGAGAGTCATGCGGACAACAGTGATGACGACGTTGATATGGACGACGAGGCTGACGACGACGATGGCGAGCAGACCGCGCTCCTGCTCCAAGACCTCGTCGCTGTCGGCGATGAGTTGCAGGACATTGGCAAGAAGTACGCGCATCTCGGTGTCACGGGCAAGACCGCGCGCTCGAGCCGCGAGCTGCTCTCGCTCGCGGACCAGAACCTGCAGGAGTCGATGGAATCACTATCGTCGCCCGGCTGGAATGGCAGCAGCTTGCGCGTCCAGGAAGAGTTCCGAGACCTGTACATGGACGAGTTCACGACGGCGTTTGGCGATGACCTGGACCACTTCCGTCAAGAAGAGCGCTTCGAGGCCAAGGACGTGACGTATTTAATTTCCAGCATCCACGCGGGCGGCGACATCTTCTCGCCGCTGCAAAAGAAGCTTTTCGTGGAGTCCGTGAACGCCAACAAGTCTGCTTAGTACGTAAAACATGCCATTAGACAATCACCTGATAGAGAAGGCATTCACACACACACATACGCAACGCTGTTCCCAATAAAATTCCACATCTATTCATATATTCATGTAAAAGAAAACAAGCCTAGTGCCTGTGTGCGAGTGTCTTGCATGTCTACATGACGAGCGGCCATCTATTTTGCGGCTGGGTGAGCAGCTTGTCGGCTGGAGTCTCCGTACATTTGCCAACCGGAGATCGCTCTGCGATTAGGAATGTCCACATATTCAGAAACGCCACTCACTCACGTGCGCTGCTTCTTCGTGTCTTTGCCGGTGGTCATCGTCTCGGCGCGCGCCTTGCCGACAACGCGGTAATACGACTCAAGCGGACGCTCTTGACGCTTTCTAACTTGCAGGCTCTTGGCTTTCTGGCCGCGCGTGCGGCCGCTGTACACTTCTTCGCCAAAGAATGACTCGATCCACGCAAGCGTGCCATCGCGTCCTCGGTTGAGCACGTCAAAGCCTTCACGGAAGAGCGGGTCAATGTGCAGCAGCCGCTCGTCGTCGGCCAAGAGCTGCTTCACGACGCCGGACGGCTTCTTCTTTGACGACTTCTTCGCATTCTCCTTGCCATTTGGTGTCACCAAGGGCGGATTCACTGGTCCAGAGAGACGACGGTAAAAATAACACTGGTGGCCTTCACTGGAGCCGGCCATCGAGGTCGCGATGCGGCCCATGTTCTCGACATCAAAGCCGTACATGTCGATGACCTTGCGGGGCGCGTGGAAGCTGACGAAGTAGCCTGCCGTGCTCCGGTTGAAAATCTCGGCGAGCTCGTCCATCACGTTCGGAGGGAAGCCCACGTCGAAGCTGTACACGTGGGAGAACGGATTGAGCGTCTTGGCGTCGGTGATGTCGCCCGCCGAGAATATCGTTCGGTTCGGCTTGTTCTTCTTGCTGTCGAGCTGGAGCACGCTCCTGAGGTTGTGCAGCGACAGGTGCCAGCGTAGCTCTTCGAGCTCGATGCCGTACGACACTTCGACACCGGGGTCGATCGCGACGTGGAAGTTCGGCTTGCCCAGACCCGAGCCGACGTCCAAGAACAAGCTCGACTCGGACAGCTCGCAGTGCTCCTTCATGTAGTCCACGATGCGCTGGAACGACGCCTGCGTGATCTCGCCGTAGATGGCGCCACCAGCAGCGTTGCCACCGAGCGCGCCGGTCTGCTTGCGGATCGCCTTGTACGCTTCGGTGACCTCGTGCTCGACGAAGCGCTTTGCGACGTCCTTCTCGCGGACCACATCCAGTGGGATCGCTTTTCCAGGTGTGCCGATCGACATGCGCGCGCGCTTCTTGTTGGAGCCCTTGACCGCACTGCCACCGACGCTCGTGCGCTTCCTCTTGTTTGCGTCAATCGCCGACGCAGGCGTCGCACAGAGCGAGTTATTGACACTGCTGCTCTTGCTGGCGGTCGCTGGCGTCCCTGCGATGCTGTTGCGGCGCGTATTCGTGTCGACATCAAATGCGAGCGCCGGGGACGAGCCGCGAGCCGCGTCGCCGCTATTATTAACCACCCCCGTCGGCTGTTTGGCGCGCAAGGGCCGACGCACGGGCGTGCTGAAGCTCTCGTCGCTGGGGCTCAGGAAGGAGCTGCTGCTGGGCGCGGCCACCGCCGCCTCGTGGTGCTTCTTGAGCGCGCCGACCACCATCGGCATCACTTGCTTGGTACTAATTCTAACTGTGTGGGCAAAACGCAACGCAATTGACAGGGCGTTTCGCTTAGGTACGATTGTGGACCTCAAAATGTCCACATAAGTTTTTTTTTCAAAAACTCAAATCCCTTGAATTTCAAAGTGTATAGTACGGATAATAGGAGATCATTTACGTATACTTGTATCTATAAATTTGTAAGGAATTCATGTATACTTTATATACGGATGGAACCACAATTCATTTACATAGTCGAGATCGAAAGTGTCCGGATACGAAGGCAGTATACGCTTCTTTCCTCAAATTAGCTGCTGGCGGTTTGTGCTATCGTTGTTGAAGCTGCAAGTGGTGAGCTCTTCAGTTCTCAATTCGCCAGCACGACGACACACCATCCTCCGCAGCAGCTCAGCCGACACGTCCACACACAGCAATGGATTTCTCTCTGCCTCTCGAAGCCCACGGCGCCACGCACAGCTCCCACCGCCAGCAGCACGAGCCGTCGCCGCTCTCGACAGCGCTCATCGTCCACCCGCTGTCGCTCTACAGCAGCACGCTGTCGCCCACGTACGGCCACGAGATGTTCCTCTCCAAGATCAACCTGCAAATGCAGGAGATGCAGCAGCTCTACCAGGAGCAGTGTCTCACAAAGCAACAGGCTCAAGAGTCTACAGTCGTCTCTGCTGCGAAGAAGTCGCTGCTTGACTACACGTGCGATGAGAACGTGAAATCCATTCTCGGGTACCTGGATGGCGCATCGCTCTCGGCGGCGCAGCGCGTGAATCAGTACTTCCACCAGCTCAGCGGCGACGACGCGTACTGGTACAACCTCTGTCAAGCCGAGTGGGCCATCTCCCCCGAGCAGCTCAAGACGCGGCCGGCGTCCTACCAGGCGCTTTACAAGTACGCGTGCAAGTCGCTCAAGCGACTCATCCGCGACTTCTTCGAGGAGCAGTGCCTCACATCCATGCAGCAGTCTTTTCGCATCCCGCGCGACACGGCGGTTATCATCGCGCGCAGCGCTTGGTAAGCTCTTCGCGGCGACCCACACGTTACACAGAGCTCCAGACAGCGCAAAGAGACCGAGAGCCCGCATTATAAGAGCTTTCAAACCCGAGCCATGAAGAATTCTGCCCTCATGATATAATAACAACATGATACTACGAACTTCCCAATCGTTTTTGCTGTGTCTAAGTGTTGATTTGGCTGAATGAGCTGTCGATTTCTTCATTCGGGTCGATGTGGTAGGCTTGGAGCAGCGCTGACGATGTCAGCAGAGTGCGAGCGATGGCCTGGAACTCTCCTTCTTGACTTGGAAGCAGCGCTTGTGTGGCTGACAAGAGTCGGCTCATCGGTGTTGGTGATGTCTTGGACACGAGCTTCTCATTGTGCTCCACTAGTGTTACTGGAGAAGCCGGGGCTGACTTTGCTCGTGCTTGTTGAGACTTCTCCTCTACTGCTACAGGTGCTGAACTCGTGGAGATCGAGCTCGCGGCTGTAGAAGAAGCAGAGCGCTGATGAGACTGCTTTGCGTTCTCAACCTCGAATTCTGGCTCTGTGAGACTGGTAATCTGCGTCTTGGGAGTAGCGTTCGGCTTGACAGCCGCCTGGAGCTGTGAGTAGAGTGCTCTGATGTACGCAACCATCTCGTTCTCGCTTTCGAAGGACGAAATCGCCGGGTGTTGCTGTGGCTTTAGCTTCCTGCCATTCGAGGTCAGAGTCTGATCAGCCAGTGCACACAGAGCCGCATAGGACGCGAACTGAAGCGAGTGTCCAACTGGAGTCAGCTTGGGGGTTTGCCTCTGGGTCTGCACAGAGTTCTTCACTTGTTGGAGCTGTTCGTCGAGAGCTCGAAGGCGATCCTGATAATCTCGCTACAGATCCATTCACAGCCACCCAATCACGAAAAAGAGAGTCAGTCATTATACAAATGGCTACATTTTCAACACACGTGGCTACACTCGCAAGCCAAGCATTCATACAAAGAACGTACATGCAGCGCAGCCTCGCGCTCCTCGTACGTGGTCTTCATCTCATGGAAGACCTGCTCGAGCAGCGAGTCCTTTCTTTTCTTCATAGCGGCAGCAGCCTTCGATTGTGGGCTGCGCAGCTCCACACGGCGACACTGGGACGCGAACTTGAGCGTCGAGAGCGTCTCCGTTACGTTCGCGAGCTGGTCGTCGACCGTCGCGATGAGCAAGAGGCGGCCGCTGCCTGTCATCAGCCTCGACTGCAAGAGCTTGGTCAGCTGCGAGTCTCGGAAGCGGATGTGTCGCTGGTGGGTGGACGATAGTGGTGGTGGCTGGTGGACTTTACTAAGCCGCTTGGCGCTCTGTAGACTTGTAGAGAGCCCCCCGCGGCGCTGTTTGGGTTGAGCGAGCGCCGCGATGACGCTGCCCAACGCACTGAGGGATTTGTTGATGAACTTGGCCTCGCGGATGCGCAGTTCCTGGCGCTTGCGTGTCGTGCTGAGGAAGTGGAGCGTGCCATCGACGCGCTCCGAGCCGGCGAGGTCCACAAACGAGATCGTGTAGGCGCTCTCATTCTCATCACCATCGTCTTCCTGGTCATCACTGCCATCGCTGCTGCTGCTGCTGCTGTCGCCACCACTGCTGTAGCTCGTACTCCTCCTTCGATTTGATCTTTTGAGTGATATCGTGAGCAATGTGTGACTGCGAGAGGACGTCTTGTTGCGCTTCGTGGCTGCGAGGATGCGGTTCCTCGCAGCAGTCTCGAGCAGCACGTGGACATCCTCAAGACTTGCCACTGCGTACTCGCTCAAGCCTTCAACGTAGAACGCCTGATCCGTTCGTTGGCGCACCTGCAGATCACCACTCGTAGCTCTTCGTCCATTCCTCTGCTTGAGACTTGACTGGTGGCTGCTGTCGACTGGGAAGACGAGCAGGTCCTGAATCGTCTCCAAGTAGATCTGGAGATACGACATTGACACGATGAGGTAGCTGTGCGTCTCGTCAGGCTTGAGCTGCTGCTGCTGGCTGTTGTGACTTGCAGCGTAGTTCATGATCTGAGCGATCGCGCGTGGGATGATGCCACGCTCAGCCTCGTCGTGCACGCTTGTGAGCATACCAATGGTGTAGGTCTTGCCAGTTCCCGTTTGGCCATAGGCCACAATTGTCGTGTGCGTTGGATCGCGGTAGTGGGCGTGGGCTTCGAGCACGTGCGCCACCTGACACAGCACGCTTGTCTCGTAGACCTCGCACTGCTTAACTGACGGTGGGAAGACAAAGTCGAACTCAAAGTGCCGCTTCGAGCCCCCACCTCCTGCCTGAGAGTGGATGCACAGACTGGGCTTCTCGTTGGAGGTGCTGGTCTGCAGACCTGGATGCCTGTGTTGGAGGTCTTTGCCGAAGCTGTACTCGATCACACCACCAGTGTCGTTTGCATCGGAGCTGCTGAGGTCACTGTCTGAAGAGCTACTGAAGTCGTTACGGCTGGTGCCAGTGCGCCGTCGCTGACGCTTGCGAGGGCGACAACGGATCGCAACCTGGATCAGGCGCTCGTCCTCGCTCTCGTAGAGAGTGGTGTCGTTCTTTGTCGGAGCATGTTGTTGTCGATCGCTCCCAGTGTATGACGCTTCGAGGCCTTCGGACTTGGAGCTTCTGCGGCGCATAGAGCTGTAGCTCATGGGAACGGTCGGTGCCTCGGAGCTGAGGTCGTCTGCCACGAGTCCGTACTGACCGCCAAAGTCACCATGACGATGGCGACGGGAAGACGACGTGGAGCGCGTTGTTGTGGTCGTAAGCCTCGGCTCAGGCATCTGCGTGTGAGTCATGCAGCCCGGCCCTAGGAATAACTCCGACCACTGGGGGCCATGAGATATCAACAGCCGCGATGGGGTTCTGGGATATCGAGGTAGCTTTTTATTATTCGTTGCTTGTTTACATGTGCACAATTGAAGAGCAAGCGATATGAAGTAGTGATGAAGGCAAGCTCGGCATGTGGACCGGGTCGTTCCATCAGTGGCTCGCTCATGCGGATGTGAAGTCGCCCCAGTCCTCGTCATCGCCGTCCGCCACAATAGTCGCCGCCTGTGTTTGCGCAGCCTTTGGCACAGCCGCAGACGACGGCGTCAGATCTCCTGGCGGCGGCGGGATCATCGGGACCTTCACTGGTCCGCTGGGTGTCCCGTCGCCACCGCTGCTGCTCCGGCGACGCTGCAGCTTCTCTGGGCTGTCGCCACCGCCTCCATTCATATTACTCAGCTTGAGATTAATGCGCATCGTCTGTCCTTCTGACAAGCTGAACGCCTGGGACTTCTGTCCAGGCGATGGTGCTCCGCCGCTGACTGATCCGCCATCCGCATTGCTCTCCTCTGTTCTCAGACTGAGCGCCGCCGCTTCGATCTGGCGCACGGCGTACTTAGCGTAGTCCTGCAGCGACGCTTTGAAGTTAAATGCACTTGCGCGCTCGGGAAAGCCGATGCCAATGTACGCACGGCGCTTAGTCTCTTCGTCCTCGACGCGAATCATAAAGTACCGCGACGAGTCGACGCAGTCCTGCACGTACACGTCGAGTGGCAGCTCCTTGGTGATCTCGATGGGGCACTGCGCGAAGAGCGTGCGTCGCTGCGCACTGGTGCTCAATCTCGCGCTCATGTCGGTGTCGTCGTCACCGTCGCCGCTCTGCTTGGCCGGCTCGAAGAGCTTGATCCAGCACGCCTCGCCCTTCTGCAGGATCTGCAGTGTGCCCGTGAGGAACGGGTGCTCCGGGTCCCAGCTATCGGCGCGCGGCGAGAGCGTCGAGATCTGGCCCGCCGGCACCTGGTAGAACCACACGCCGCTCTCCTGGAAGAGCGTCTGCTCCAGCACGAACTCGTCAGCGTCCATTGTCTTGTCTTGCTTGCTGTTGTTATCGTATTGCGCCAAAAGCCACAGTGTGATGCAAGAAGATCGATTGCACCCGTTATAAACAGGCTCAATCTAGGGTTTCAGAGAACAGAGTCGAGACGTTTTATAGTAAATCCAAATGAAATGGTGGAATCACCGAGGAGCTACGGAAATACAAAAAAACTGGTGAAAATCAATCAAATTCTAAATCAAAATACATGTTCATGTGGTTGGTGGTGTTACGGCTATGGGGTTGGCTTCGTCCCTCACTTGCAATACGCGCGTGGGGGCTTACTCGTTGAAGAGCTCGCGGCGGATCTCGGGCGTGATCTGGTGGTGGAAGTGCTGCTTGAGCAGCGCCTTCATGGCCTCCTTCTGCGCCTTGGGGATGTCGTTCTTGTAGCGCTGCGTGAACGTGAGCAGCGACTGGTGCCACAGCACGGGCAGCTTGCGCGCATCGTGCGTAAACTTGAGGAAGTGCTTGCCAAGCTCCACGATCACGCGCGTCGGCAGACTGTACTTCTTGTTGAGCAGCACGCGGATGAACATGCTGTTGCCGCCCGAGTACGACATGGACGCGAGCTTCATGAGCGTCGCGGCCGAGTGGATCACGGGCACCGAGACCTTGGAGAGCACCGAGCCGATGATCGCCGCCTCGCGCAGTGTGCAGTCCTGGCCCTCGCACAGCGGGATGATGATGCCCTTGAAGAACGCCTGCGGCTTATATAATGCCTTCTTGAGCGCCATGTACAGGTGGAAGTTTAAGCGCTTGTTCTCGCTGATATCCTGGCGCACGTGCTCCAGCAAAAAGATGTTGAAAAAGCGCTGCGCCATCTTCGGGTTCAGGTTGGACGCGAACAGGCGCGTGGCTGCGCGCATCGCGTGCGGTGTCCATTTGTCCGGGGTCGTGAGCCACAGGATGTCCTCCCAGTAACTCAGACTCGGGATGACCTTAAACGCCTTGGGTAGCTTGCCCGACGTGTAGCGCGCGAGGATCTTCCCCACGCCCGTGTACACTTCGACGATCTTCGGGTCGAAGCGGCTCGCTGGCGCCGCGCCTTCTTCTTCGTCGCCGTTCTCGCGCGCCTCCTTCTCGAAAATTTTGTCCATGATGATGTCTGCGAGGTTGCGGCGCTCCGGTGCGCCCATCATGAAGTTCGCGAGCACTTCCTCGTCGTCTTCGTCAATCTCGATCTCCTCGACATAGCCGTCGTTGATGCGCACGAGGTCGTCACCGTCATACTCGTCCGTGTCCATCTCTTCGTCAGACTCTTCTTCATCACTGCTCGCGTACGCCTGCGCGCGAGCCTGGGCGGCAGCGCGAGCCGAAGTCGGCTTTGGCGCAGGCGCCTGGTGCTGCTTGGACTCAAAGGCCTGCTCCTCCGCCTGCTGCTCGCGCGCGAGCTCGAGGGTCTTGCGGCTCAGACGCTCCGGCATGACGTCGCGGCGCTCGTCCTCCATATCGTCGTCCGAGCCGGCGCCGCCGGCGCGACGCTCCTTCTTCTCGGCATTCTTTTCGAACCAGGGCTTGTTGTCGAACGCGAGCTGCTTCTCGAGTGGGCTCGCGCGCTTGGGCTTTCCTACGCGGTCGGCTTTCGGCATATTGGACGGACGGATGAACGGACGTGTAGGTGTTGCTGGCGGACGCGACGAGCTGCTGCTTCTTGATGCGCTGCTCGGGATTGGATCAGCAGCGTAACGGAGGTGATCGTCTCTCTCGTGTGTCGTGTCGGTCGCCGCCACCCAACCAAAAGCCATCAAGGCAATCAAGCCATTCCGTAAAAAGGTCCTAATAGAGAGCCCTCTTGCTCCGTTTATGTTCGTAAAAATCACTCTGAAATGTTTAAATTTATTTACGAAAAGTGTTATCAAAATGGGGGGAGCGATACGTGGCCTATATAAAATGATACGCAGCCTATACAATATGCAGTATGAAAGGGAATCCTGAAATTCAGAAGAAGTAGTGTGGGCCACATTAAGTATCACTTGTTTAAGTGCCTGCACAGGTCGAGACTTCCAAAACCAAAAGAAAATGGAGTGAACTGCAGAACACAG